>JAADYI010000419.1:0-18261 GCA_023338185.1 Lagenidium sp. CBS 127285
CGATAGCTCTGTAGAAGTAGTGTTTGGCCGAGTTGGCCAGTTCGGAATTCGCCATGGAATAGACATTCCTTTCGATCTCACCGTTGGTGCCAAGGGGTCCGCCCACGCGCCCGCTGACTAGAGAAGTCGGGGACAACAACAGCCACCACCAATCGACTGTGCAAATTCAAACACCCCCAGCAATTTTTTTGTGCTCACACGTCGCCCCAGTGTCTTCATAGCGTATTCCGAATCGACCGAGCTGCCAGTACTGAGAGCACGATACGATGTAGTGCTCTGGGTCGCTGGAGTTCATGGCATAATGACGCCGAATTGGATCCACGCCATCCTTGGTCCAATATGATCCGTATGGACCCACCAAGTGATATCCATCTCCAGTGGCAACGCGGCCGCAACTGCGAAGTGCTCGATTCTTGGCTTCTCGACGGGACCGGCAAAACTCGCAGACACTCCCACCACTATAGAAATACTGCGCTTTGATGAGTTTGCGCCAAGTCAGGTTTCTCCAGGCCCGTAGACCTGCATAATCCAGTTGAAATCGCCCAATCGGTCAATCGTGCGAACTGCTCGAGGTCCTGGCGCTGCCACGCTGGTAACACCACAACGTTGTCATTGCTCTTGGCGTCGTACTGGGGTGATGTGGCGAGAACATGAAAGGGCTCAAGGGCGCCTGCCTGGGCATCCGCCGCTGTTGGTGTGTAGCCATCCACCAGTACAACTGCCCCTTGACACGCATTGCGGATGCCGAACAATTGAGAAGCGACACATTTTTCTGCGTGCGCAAATGCTCCAGCACCATCGAGATACACAACTGCATTCGCATGACGGTTGGTTTTGACGCGTCGGATGAGGAGAACCTTTTGCTTCATAGCACATGCGAGATAAAAGCCAAGGCGCATGAGAAAGCACAACCTGCCAGCACCAGAAGAGCCCACAATGACTATCCGGTTCCTTGTGTCTCGAAGTAAAGGTTTTAACCACATCACCACTTCTTCCTTCCGGACGAAATACAAAGACGGAAACTCGCCATATTCTTCCCAAAACTTGCGCAGTCCAAGGGTCAACAAAATCGGATTTTCGCTGACTTGCTTTTGCGACAACGCTTCCAAAATGTACTCGTCATCGTCAACTTGAAGTGGCTTTAGCGGCTCCATGATAGAGTGAAACGCGACTTTGCCAACTTGCGATAACGTCGGTGGACCCAGCGAAAAGTCTCCGACGAGGTTTCGTCGTTTTGCGATTTCTTGTACTATCACAATCAACCGAGTCTGCACGTGTATTCCCACGATTCCCCAAAAGATCGTCGACAGGCAGTCGCTGACTCGCAGCCACCACCGCCTGATTCTCGTAAACGGTCGATGTCAATACTCGCCAGGGCGTTGTGGCATCCTCCTTCATTGAGGGTCGAAATGCAGCGACCATACCAGTGTCCTCCACCAAGACACTGCTCGGAGACATGCCGTTGAATGCATCGCCATCACCATCCACAAGCCCGCCTTTCGCGACATTGCTAGTGCTCGTTCTCTTGCTAGATGTGACCAGCACTTACACAGTCACCGCGGTTGACATCAAGTGACCTGACACCGGTTCTCAAGTCGGAAGTGCGATCACTTGCAATTCTCCAAGCAGTGACCGAAAAAAATTGCCCGTTCGAGTCGACCCATCGACATCAATCGATCCCCATGATGGATACGTTAATTATCTGTCAGTTGATGCCTACCGACCACCGGCCTCACAAGTCCCAAGTCCCCAAAGTGTGTGAGCTGATTGATCGCGTATCGCTCGTTGGTGCCCCACGTTTCACTTCCCGGTTGATTGCTTGCGTTTCGCGGGCGAGCCAAAAAAAAATGGGCTCTGACGTCGTCCTGTGCAACTCACCACGTCGCTGAGACGACGAACAATCATCAGGACTCCTCGTGAAGCCCCCGCGCTATCTTTATGTGAACACGCCGTACGTGAGGGCTCTCGAGTTCTCGCGCGTGCTGGTGCTGGTGTTTCGAGTAGCTTCCTCGTCGCCGCCGTCCAAGTTGCAGAGTCAGCAGGAGATGCCGCTGTCGATCCGCGTGTGCTCGGAGGCGGACGTGGACAATGTCGAGTCTCTCCAGTGGCCCGAGCTCTCGGACCGCCGCCGGCTCTTTGGGATCACGCACGCCGGGGCGCTCCTCGAGACATCGCTCGTGACGCTCTGCGCGATCGACACCAATACGAACCGCGTCGTCGGCTTTGCGGCCTTTGACGACCACGTCCCCGCGGCGTTGCTCAAGTGGCCCGAGGCCACCGAGTACCTCAAGAAGAAGGTCATGTTTGGGCGCCCGAATGGCTGCATCCTCTTGTCGGCGTTTGCCCAGGACCCGACGTTTGCCCACGCGTGGGTCGTGACCGAGCTCCTCCACCACCTCTTCACGGCGCGGCCCCAGGTCGGGGGCGTCGTGCTCCCCGTGCCCATGGGCGTCGACATTGAGGAGCTCCATGTCTTTTACCAGGCCTTTTCGTGCTACGACCCGATCTCACTGAGCACGGGGGCCCTGTTTCGCTTTTACCGGGCCGTCCGGGTTGACTACACGCCGTGCGTGTACATCCGCCTGGCCCAGCCCACGGACGCCCGGCCCCTCCATGGGGTCCTCGAGAACCAGCAGATGGAGTGGCGGCTCCAGGATGGGGCCTCGTATCGGCCCTGGTTCGATGCCCACGCGCTCCCGCAGTTTGTCTCGACCCAGGACGCGCACCACGCGTGCTTTGTGGCCCACTCGCTCGTCACGAACGCCCCCGCGGGGGTCCTGGCGTGCTCGGATGCGATCCCCGAGGACAAGGTCGAGACCTACTCGAAGCTCTTTGCCGAACTCTATCGTCATCGCACGGGCCCGGGGGCCCCAGCGTCGACCACGGCGACTACTACCGCCGGTACGATAATGACCGCAAGCGCATCGTCGTCCATGGCCGTGTCGAGCGGCGGCGGCGGTGGAGGGGGCTACGGCGCAACGGGCCCCCCGCGGATCATCGTCTGCGGTCCCACGGGCTCGGGCAAGCGCACACAGTGCGAGTTGCTCGTGGCCGAGTTCGACGTGGTGCACGTCTCGTCGGGGTCGATGCTCCGCCACCACATCCAGGAGGGCACGGCATTGGGGCTCCAGGCGCAGACGTACCTGGACGCCGGGGACCTCGTCCCGGATGAGCTCTTGCTTGACATGGTCCTCAAGCGCCTCGCCGACGCCGACTGCCAGGCCCGGGGCTGGGTCCTCAATGGTTTTCCCCGGACCGAGATGCAGGCCCGGGTCCTGGTGGCCCAGGGGATCGTCCCCGATGTGCTCGTGGTCATGAGCCTCGCCGAGGACGAGGTCCTTAGGCGGCTCTCGGGGCGGCGCCACGATCCCGAGACGGGCCGCGCGTTCCACGTCGAGTTTGACCCCCCGCCGCCGGAGCTCGCGGCCCGGGTCGTGCACCGACGCGAGGACCACGAGGATCGCATCCGCCGGCGACTCGTGCTCTACCATGAGCACATTGAGGCCGTGTTCCAGGTGTTTATGAAGACGGCCAAGATCTGCCACCTCGACGGCGCCCGGTCCAAGGAGTCCATCGCCCGGAAGATCATTGGGGACGTGTACCTGGCCAAGAAGCTCCGGCGGCCCTTCCGCGTGCGCCACGTCCCCAAGCTCGTGATCGCTGGCCCCCCCGCGGGGGGCAAGGGCACACAGTGCGAGTGGCTCGTCCGGGCGTTCAACGTTGTGCACTTGTCGACGGGGGACATGCTCCGAGCGGCCATCGCCGCGCACTCACCGTTGGGGCTCGCGGCCAAGGCCTTTATGGACGCCGGGGAGCTCGTCCCCGATGAGCTAATTGTCGACGTGCTCCTCCGTCGGCTCGCCGAGCCCGACTGTACCCGGCAAGGGTGGCTCCTCGATGGCTTCCCGAGGACCCGGGCCCAGGCGCAGGTGCTCGTGGCCAAGGGCATCGTCCCCGATGCGATGCTCATCCTCGAGGTCCCCGACGACGAGATCGTCGCCCGGATCAGCGGCCGCGTGACGGATCCGCTCACGGGGCGGAGTTATCATCTCACGGCGAATCCCCCGCCCCCCGAAGTGGCCGAGCGCTGCACGCAGCGCAGTGATGACACGGCCGAGACCGTCCGCGTGCGGCTGGCGACGTATCACGCCAACTGCGACGAGGTCCGTGGGGCCCTCGGGGGCGTGACCGAGGTCCTGGTCGTCGATGGGACCCTGCCCATCGAGACGATCGCCGAGCGCTTTGTCGGGGCCGTCGAGCGCCTGCTCCTGCGGAACAATTGCTTCCTCATCGACCTCTTCGCTATGGAGCTCGACTACGAGTGTCGGGCCCAGCAATTCCTCACCAAGGGTACGTGCGCACACCCACGATGCGTTGTTGTTGCGATGTGTGGGGCTTGACCCGTGTTACTGCTTGTCTCTTACTACAGCGTTCCAGAGCTTCCACGACAAGGACTGCGTGCTCCTGGCGCTGCCCGAGGGCTGCGGGCGGCCGATGATCGCCACGGGCTTTCGGGCCGTGCGCGCGGACCCGCGGATCCCGACGATCGCCCGGCTCCAGCGCCGTGCGACCAACTCGAACATCGCCCCGACGCTCGCGGCCGGCGCGACCGTGGCGAAGGCCCCGCCCAAGCGCCAGCCCATGGTCCTCTATGCCTTCCACCGCGACGAGCTGCCGTTCCTGAGCTTCTCGGGGAGCGAGCTCCTGAGCGTCGAGGACTTTGACGCCGACGACGACGACGACCAGGCCGCCAAGGCCCGGGGCGCTCGCGAGGCCGAGGCCGCGGCCCTCGTGCCCGTCAAGGGTCTCGGGGTCTGGGGGATCTCGCAGCTCATGAAGTCGTGGACGACTCGGGCGTGGGGGGGACTGCGAGGCGCCCCGTCGACGTCACGCCCGGCCAGGCCAGAGCGCACCCGCGGGAGCCTCTTTGGGCGATCCAAGAAGTCGGATGGCCGGACGGCGTCCCGGAGCAACAAGGTCCAGAACCACTCGGCCCCGGCCGCCTCGGGCGACGCGTGATCCAATGCGAGTGCCGGACGAGGTGGCGTGGGCGGTGCGTGTAGTGGAGACGGTCGTAGATACTTAGGTGAGAGATTCAAACGAGCGAATGAGAAGAACTGGCCAAGTTATCAGCGTCGGTGCCGCACGCCCGTCATGTTGGAGCGCACTTGAGCGCGTTGTTGACGGATCGGCGTGGGTTCATTCCACCATGAAACGACCGACGGGCCGATCAACTTGAGACTCGCGCTGTCGAAGGCGACGCTTGGGCGCCAGCGTTTTCCATTCCCCGTTGCTGCTGCTGCTGCTGCTGTAGCTGCGATCGGTCGTGTCCGTTGTCGACACAATCACCAGACCGAGACCAGGGCACGCCGGTGCCCAACCCGCACACGAGCGCCGGAGACGATGAGCGTCGCCGGGGCCCCGGCCTATGCCCTCCGCCGGGCGTGCGAGGGCGATCAGGCCGACGTCGCCGAGCTCGAGGTCCCCGATGCGCCGACCCGCCAGCGGCTCTTTGGCCCGAGCCGGGGGAGTCACATTGGGGCGCTCATCGAGACCTCGGTGCTGGCCCTCGCGGCCGCGGATCCCGCGCGCCCCGAGCGGGTCCTGGGCTTTGCCGCGTGGGATGACAAGCCCCCGCACCCCGAGCTCCTCGAGCGCCAGGAGAGCTTCCGCACGTACCTCCAGCGGCGGCTCGAGCTCCCGCGGGCCTCCCGCTGGACCTTCCTCACGTACGCCGCGCAGCGCCCGAGCGGGGCCACGACGGCCCTCAAGCACCTCCTCCACACGGCCTTCCAGGCGCTCCCGGACAAGGACGTGATGCTCCTCGTGCTGCCCATGGACGCCCCGCTCGAGCCCCACGCCCCCCATGACCCCCTGGGGCTCCATCGGTTCTTTGAGAAGGTCCCCTTGCGGTCTGGCGTGGACGGAGGCGGCGACGAGAACGACGACGGGGCCCTCGAAGAGCTGATCCGCGATCTCCCAGTGATCGAGCAGTTCACCGTGTACCAGGCCCACGCGCGGAGCTTCCGGCCGACGATGCACGTCCGCCGGGCCCGGGTCGAGGACCACGATGATCTCGAGCCGATCCTCGCGCGCCAGAACGAGGCCGTCGTCCGGCAGTTTGGGGACTTCTTCCTCGCCGAGCTCATCAAGGAGCAGGACGCGCACAATGTCTGCCTCGTGGCCGAGCCCCGGGGCAACGGCGGCGGCGGCAGCAACGCGGGCCGAGCCGTCGGGATGCTCGCAGTCTCGGACCAGCTCGACGTCGGGACCCTCCAGGCCAACTTTGAGCTGGGCCCGTACAATGCCCTGGCCAAGAGCGACCTCGCGCGGCTCCACGCGGGGCCCCTCACGGCCCCGCAGTTGCTCATCTGCGGGCCCCCCGCAGGGGGCAAGGGCACCCAGTGCGAGCTGCTGGTCGAGGAGTTTGGGGTCGTGCACTTGTCAACGGGGGACATGCTCCGGGCGGCGATCCAGGCCCACTCGCCCCTGGGGCTCGCGGCCCAGCGCTTCATGGACGCCGGGGAACTCGTCCCCGACGCGCTGATCCTCGACGTGGTCCTCGCCCGGCTCCAGGAGCCCGACTGCCAGGCCCGGGGGTGGCTCCTCGATGGCTTCCCCCGGACGGCCAGTCAGGCCCAGGCCCTCGTCGACCACGGGATCCTCCCGGATGTGATCGTCGCCCTCGAGGTCCCCGATGATGAGGTCGTCAAGCGCATCTCGGGGCGCCGCGTGGACCCCGAGACCGGGCGGACGTACCACCTCGAGTTCAACCCCCCGCCGGCCCAGGACGAGGCCCTCCGCCAGCGGCTCGTGCAGCGGAGCGACGACACCGAGGGGACGATCCGCACGCGGCTCCGGACCTACCACGCCAACGTCGGGGCCGTCCTCGAGGCCTTCCGCCTGGACCCCACAAGGACCCCGACGCCGTCGCCCCTGCAGCTCCCGGTGAATGGCCTCCAGCCCAAGCAGGTCCTCGCCGATGCCATCATCGAGGCCATCCACGCCCGCAAGACGGCCCAGAAGTTCCGCTTCCTCGTCCAACGGGGCCACCTCCCGCCCCCGCGGTTGGTGATCGCCGGCCCCCCCGCGGGGGGCAAGGGCACCCAGTGCGAGCACCTCGTCGCGAGCTTTGACGTCGTGCACCTGTCGACGGGGGACATGCTCCGGGCGGCCATCGCCGCGCAGGCCCCCCTCGGGCTCCGGGCCAAGGCCTTCATGGACGCCGGGGAGCTCGTCCCCGATGCGCTGATCATCGACGTGATCCTCGCCCGCCTCGAGGAGCCCGACTGCCGCCGCCGGGGGTGGCTCCTCGATGGCTTCCCCCGGACCCGGGCCCAGGCCGAGGCCATGCTCGCCCGGGGCATCCGCCCGGATGTCGTCCTGGCTCTCGAGGTCCCCGATGATGAGGTCGTCAAGCGCATCTCGGGGCGCCGGGTGGACCCCGTGACGGGCCGCACGTACCACGTCGACTTCAACCCCCCGCCCCCTGACGTCCGCGACCGAGTCGTCCAGCGCTCGGATGATAACGAGGAGACCCTCCGGAACCGCCTCGAGAAGTTCCACGCCAACAACGAGGCCGTCCTCGAGGCCTTTGCCCAGGGCGGGGACGTCCCGATCCTCCGCTGCGATGGGCTCCAGCCCAAGGCCACGATCATGCAGACGTTTGCCCAGCCCATGTACCAGCGGATGCTCGAGGTCGAGGCCACGGCGGCCCTGCAATTTCCCCAGGCGCTCCACGGCGCCGGGGGCATTGGCGCCGAGACGGGGAATCCCGTGACCACGATGACGAGCAGCAGCAACAACAACGGCGGCATCGGCGGCGCGAGTCATGCGCTCTGGCGGCTCGTCGAGGCCGCGCAGGCGGCGCACAATTGCTTCGCGATCACGCTCTTCTCGATCGACGACGCCTTTGACGGCGTCGGGGCCCTCGACCTCCTCGTGCACGCGTTCGCGGCCTTTGCGGACCGCGAATTTTGCCTCCTCACGCTCCCGCCGTCGGCCCCGGAGCCGAGTTTCCTCCACGTCTTCACGCTCGTGCCCCCGTTGCCCGAGAGCACGTTCACCCACGTGCTCTACGTCCTCCACCGGGATGCCATCGCCTTCTTCCACCCGACGAGCAGCGACGGCCACGAGGTCCTCGAGCCCCTCGAGCTCACGGTCGCGCGGTATCGCCCGAGCGACGCCGCGAGGGCCACGGCGGTGACCCCGGGGATGCTCGAGCCGCTGTTTCAAGGGGTCGACCCCAGCGCCCGGGCCAACATGCAGCACGCCCTCGGGCTCGCCCGAGAGGAGGAGGACGTCGGACTCGAGGACAACCCCCGGCACGTGGCCTTTGTCGTCCGGTGCGCGCCGTTGCCAACGGGCCCCGTCGTCGGGCTCGTGCTCCTCGGCCGAGACCACGAGCTCGCGAGCCACCTCCGCCATCACTTTGACCTCGATGCCGTGCTCCGACTAAGCCACCACCGGGCCCGGGACCAGGCCTTTGTGCTGCACTTTGTCCTGAACCCGATCTTCTACGCCACCGCGCGCTTTGTCCTCGCCGAGCTCACCCGGCAGTTCCACAAGACGTGCCTCTTTTACCAGGTCCCGACGGCCACGGCCCCGGCGGCGCTGCGCCCGCGGACGAGCCTGAGCCCCGTGCTCCAGGACTTTGTCCTCGCGGCCCCACGCCGGGGGATCGCCCTCAGCGCGGATGAACTCGCCCAGTACCCCGACGACGCCGCCATCGCCGCCCAGCAGGCGGCGTTCGATGCCTTTGCGCTCTTCGTGCTCACCAAGCGCCTCCTGGTCGAGCCCAAGCTCGTCGTCAACCAGCGGATCGTCGTCGTCGGGGCCTCGGACACGGCCCTTGCGTGCCTCGAGCGGCTCCTCGCGGTCCCGTACCTGCGCTTCCCCAACGTGACCGTCATCTCCCCCCACGGCCTCGAGTTTGCCGAGTGCCTCAGCCCCGAGCCGACAACGACGACGACGACCGCCAATGCCCAGACGACACCGACAACGCCCCCGGACCCGATGGACTTTGCCCGGCGGAGTCTCCTGACGCACACCGAGGTCGAGCAGTTCAGCCTCCGGACCCACGTGCGGGTCATCCGCAGCAAGGTCGTGCAGCTCGATCGCGCGGCCCGGGCGGTGCTCCTCCGGGATGGCTCGTGCCTCCCGTACGACGTGCTCGTCCTCACGGCGGGGCTCCAGGACGGCACCGCCACGGCCCTCGGGCGCTTCCCGACGTTTGACGGGGACCACTACGCCCCTCCGGCGCTGCCGAGCCGGGTCGTGGCCCTCGGGGACGTGGTCGCGGCCCGGCAGCTCCACGCGCAGCTCCTGGCCCCCGAGACCGCGGGGCTCCTCGAGACCAAGCGCATCGCCGTCTACGGGAGCTCGCTCCTGGCGCTGCAGGTGCTCGAGGGACTCCTCCGCCGGGGCATCGACGGGTCGCGGATCGTTCATCTCTCTCCGGCGCGGGATTCGGTGCTCGAGGACGCGCAGATCCGCGCCGAGGTCGACAAGGAGTACACCCGTCGGGGGGTGACCGTGCACTATAATACCAAGATCACCGGACTCGTCGTCGGCGAGCACAGCCACGAGCTCGAGGGCGTGCAGACCGTCCCCACGGTGAGCTCGACGCCGGTGGCAACCACCGATGGGGTCCCGGCCCACGGCGCCGCCCCGAGCCCAACGACGACCACGACCACGACGACGCTGGTGCCGTGCGCGTGGCTCCTGTGCTGCCAGCACAACGACGCCGACTACGACATGTTTCGGGCCATCAACGAGAGCGGGCTGGTCTACGACGGCCGCCTGGTGGTCAATGGCCACTTCCGCACGACGGACCCGCACATCCTCGCGGCCGGGAGCCTCTGTCGGTTCTCCCGGCGCTTCATCCACGCCAAGCTCCAGGAGCACTACAGCCCCCGCGAGTGCGGAGAGCTCCTGGCGACGTCGCTCCTCCGCACGCTGGATCCGCTGCAAGCCGCCGGCGGGCACCACGGCCCAGGCACCGACGATGGGGGACTCGCCCGCCGTAAGAGCCTCTCGAGCTCAAACAGCGCCCCGAGTCTCGGCCTCGGTGCCTCCTCGTCTTCCTCGACCGGCACCTCGACGCCCCCGCCCGCAGCCCACCACCACCACCACCACGGGGCCGCGGCAGCGCAGCCGTCGACGATCCAGCCGCCACCGGAGATGCACCTCCCGGTGGTCCGCACGGCGATCGTCCCCGGGGGCAAGACGTACGTGCAGATCAGCGTGCCGTCGCTGACCAACACGCTGTCGCTCCAGCTCCTGCCGACGCGGGCCCCGAACGCCTCGTCGCCGCGGTACACGTGCCTGCTCTTCGACGACTACGGGGTGCTCAACCGCCTCGAGTACCTCGGTCACGAGCGGGTCGAGGTCGGGAACCTCCAGTGCCTCGTGGGGCTCCACGAGTCGTACCTCAACAGCGCGCTGGCGTCCTTCACGAGCTCGTACGTCGACGACTGGATCGCCTTCTTCCACCAAAAGTGGGCCAGTGCCCTGTACCACGACCGTTTCCCCGAGTTCTGCGCGCGCCTGAATGCATTCCTCCACAAGGACGACGGGGTCCGGCAGCTCGTCGAGGACGTGGTCAAGTTGTACGGTGAGACCGGGGACGTCAAGGGCGCGACGGCCATGGCCCAGGTCCGCGTGGGCCGCGGGGGGGACGCCCTCGAGCCCTCGACCAAGCGGATCATCGAGTCGCAGCTCATCGAGTTCCTCAGCGCCAACCGCGAGGTCCTGAGCATGTATCTGCTGCCCCGAGGCAAGAAACCCGCACCGAAGACCGGCGGTGGTGGTGGTGGTGGTGGTGGATGATATATTCATCCGTGCCCGTCACACGTCGCAGATCGAGTCGGGCGGGCGATGATTGGCTGGTAACGTAGATCGGACTCGTCCGGGATTTGACAAAATATAGCCATGTCCCAAGTCCCCCGACCCTGAGATCACAATTCCAGGCAGGAGGCACTGATCCCTGAGTTGCCAACTACTACCAACACTAAAACTTTTTAGTATCTTGTTTTGGCATTGCTCGAAAGTCGCATCTCACCCACTTATGCTACACGCCGGATCAGCATGATGACCCAGCCAACGGACCATCACTCTGTCCTGAAACGATGATCCTTGGCGTTCGGGGTGAGCCCACGACGCCAACAACCAAAATCGTCGCCGACCGAAGAAAAAGCCCGAGCCAACACCATGAGCTCCGACGCCCACACCGCCGATGCTGCCAATGCCAATGCCAATGCGAATGCCTCGGGGTTCGCGATGACCGTGTGCTGCATGGGCGCGGGCTACGTCGGCGGGCCGACGATGGCCGTGATCGCCGCCGCCTGCCCGGACGTCAAGGTCGTCGTCGTCGACATCTCCGCGGCGCAGATCGCCAAGTGGAACCAGCCCGGGGGCGAGCTGCCCATCTACGAACCCGGACTCGCGGCGCTCGTCGAGGCCCAGCGGGGGAAGAACCTCTTCTTCTCCACGGACATTGATCGCTACATCAACGAGGCCGAACTCATCTTTGTCTGCGTCAACACCCCGACCAAGCAGAGCGGCATCGGCGCCGGGAGCGCCGCCGACACCAAGAACTGCGAGGCCTGCGCCCGGAAGATCGCCCAGGTCGCCACGAGCAACAAGATCGTCGTACGTTCGTGCTTGGCCCCTTTTTGGGTCGCTGCTTTGCGTGGTGTATCGCGCTTACTTGGTGTTGACGGGTCCTGGGCGGCGGGAGTAGGTGGAAAAGTCGACCGTCCCCGTGCGCACGGCCGAGTCGATCAGCGCCGTGCTCAGCGCCAACTCCAAGGGCCTCAAGTTCGAGGTGCTGTCCAACCCCGAGTTCCTCGCCGAGGGCACGGCCATCGAGGACCTCCGGACCCCGAGTCGGATCCTCATCGGCGGCCCCGAGACGGACTCGGGACGCGCGGCCGTCGAGCGGCTCGTGTGGATCTACGAGCACTGGGTCCCGCGCGGTACGTGGCCGTTGGTCGAGTCTTGGGACGATCGTGTGATGCATGATGGACGACTAACGGGGCGATGGTCGCGCATGACGTAGAGCGGATCATCACGACCAACGTCTGGTCCTCGGAGCTCTCCAAGCTCGTGGCGAATGCGTTCCTCGCGCAGCGCATCTCGAGCATCAACTCAATCTCGGCCGTGTGCGAGGCCACGGGGGCGAATGTCTACGAGGTCGCCAAGGCCGTCGGGGCTGACGCGCGGATCGGGGCCAAGTTCCTCAACTGCTCAGTGGGCTTTGGGGGCTCGTGCTTCCAGAAGGACATCCTCAACCTCGTCTACCTCGCCGAGTCGTTCAACCTGCCCGAGGTCGCCGAGTACTGGCGCGGGGTCGTGACCATGAACGAGTACCAGAAGACCCGCTTCGCGACGACCATGATCCGGCGCATGTTCAACACGGTGACCAACAAGAAAATCTGCATCTTTGGCTTTGCCTTCAAGAAGGACACGGGCGACGTCCGAGAGACCCCCGCGGCGGCGATCGTCAAGTACCTCCTCGCCGAGCACGCCCGCGTCGCCGTGTACGATCCCCAGGTCAAGGTCGAGGACATGATGGCCGAGCTCGCGTACCAGGGGGTGAGCGAGAAGACCCACCCGCGGCTCCACGAGCTCCTGACGGTGCATCGGGATCCCTACGAGGCCGCGCATGAGGCCCACGCCATTGCGGCCCTCACCGAGTGGGACTTGTTCAAGACCCTCGACTATGCCCGGATCTATGAGGCCATGACCAAGCCCGCGTTTGTCTTTGACGGCCGCAATATCCTCCCCCACCAGACCCTCCGGGACCTCGGTGCCAAGGTCTACGTCATTGGGCGGGCGGATGTGATGGTCAACATGCTCCCATTCTGAGCTGTAGCGTGGCTGAAGGAAGTAGTGAGTAGTGCGTCGGTCGTAGGACGTCGCCGCGAGGCTCGAATAGATAGGAAGGAAACTGGATTGTATCACGCTTGCATCCATCTTCTCAGAACTGTCGGGTGGCTCTCGCATGGTCGGTGAAGGGCTGATCCAAGTTGTGTGCGCATCTCGACCTCCAACCCGTTCAGGCTGAAGCTTTCGGATGGTGGCCACGCTCAGCAACGCCAAGTTAGTTTGGTTTCGAGAGATGTCGAGGGCCTAGTAGACTCTGTGGCCAGGCGACGTTTCCTGATCCGTCGCGTCCCCTCACGCTCGCGATCCTTCATGCCGCTGCCAAATGTGCGGTGCGCGCAGCCCCAACCGATGGGCCGGTCGAGAACGGTGCCCTGCTGGACTGCGTGGAGCAGCAGCAGTCCCATTCTCACGGAGTCAAATCGCCGGGTCTGCGCGGGTGGGTAGTGAGGATTTGTCAGAGCCCGACGTCAACGATGAAGCACTCCTATGGCAGCCAGAACGATGAGGAGGCAGGGCTCGTGCGCCGCGTCGTGGCGCCCCCGCCCCCGCGGTCCAAACACGCCGTTCGCAAGTCCAAACGCGTGCTCGTGGGGACGTCGATCGCCTTGCTCGGGGCTGGGGCCGCGTGCGCCTATGTCGCCATGAACAGTAGCGTTAGCCGGAGTGCGACGCCGAGTGTACCCACAGTGAACGCTGCCGCTGCGCTGGCCAACGACCTGCAGTCGGACTTCGCCGACTTGGATACCGACGGCGATGGGATCGTGACCAAGTACGAGGTCCTCCAGAAGGTGACGAGCCAACGGGACGCCGTCCTGGCCAAGATCGCCACGTCCGACCTCGACGAGAGCCTCAAGGCATCGCTTCAGGCTGTCGAGACCAGCAACTTTGACGACCAAATCAAATGCATCAGCGACATCTTTGATCGGGTACGACCGCGAACGATAGAGATCGTCGTCGTTTTGATGATTGATTGCAAGTTGGCGCTTGGTTTTGCGTTGTGTTGTGACAGAGTGGAGAAACTGGCGTCGATAGCGATGGATTTGCTTTTGTTGCACCGGTCTTGAAGACGATGTGCAACCCGAACAGCAAGGCCGAGGCCGAGGTCCATGAGGCGACGATCGGTGGTGACATCGCCGCGCCGGATCCGACCACGATCAGTCCAACAATCGATGGGGAGGCACCCACCGACGCCCCAGGTGAAGACCCGACGACGACGTCCCCCGCAACTGACCAGCCGGAGGTGGCTGCTAGCTCGACGGATAGCCCAACGTCGTCGACGGACGGGCCCACGGATGCGCCAAACGACGACTATGAAACGGACGCATCAATCCCATCGACGAACATTCTAACCGTAGCCACCGATGCTCCAAACGACGATGAAGATGCCACTGGTGCACCGGACGTACCATCGACTTCGGCCGAAGTGTCGACGACGGATCAACCGACTTCTGCGCCAAGTGACGACGCTGAAGCGACTGACACGCCAACGGAGCAGCCCACGGCCACTCCGAATGATGATGACACGGACGCGACGGAGCAGCCCACGGAGACCCCGAATGATGATGAGACCGATGTGACGGAGATGCCGACTGAGCAACCCACGACCGCACCAAACGATGATGATGCTGATGAGACTGATGCTCCTTCGCCTTCGCCGGAAGCCCCCACGGACACCTCGACCGACGATGATGCCGACGCTACTGAGCCACCGACCGCGGCTCCGGCCACGAGCACTGAGCAGCCCACTGACGCTCTAGATGATGATACGGACGCCGACACAACGGATGCTCCAACGTCGCCCACAGATCAGCCAACATCGGCACCGAGCGACGATGACGCGGATGTGACTGACTCGCCGACCGTAGCAACGGGCACCCCAACTTCGTCCACAGAATCTCCTACGACGTCCACAGATGAACCCACGGGCAACAACGACGACACCCTCGATGTGACTGACCTGCCAGCCGCGTCCACCGAGGCCCCGGCGTTGAGTGCTCCGGACGTGAGTGCTCCGGACGTGACGACCACAACGACGAGTTCTTCCTCGGAATCGGCCGTGGACCGAATCAAGAAAGAGCTGAAGGCTCTCGATACTCAATCCAGTGAGGATACCCAGAACGATGTCCTCCCAGCCATTCAGAACCAATTTCTCGATGACTCAGTCAAGTCGCCAGAGCGAGTCGACTTTGAGAAGACCCTGAACGATCACTTCCAGGGCGAGCTTAAGGAGCACACGAATGATCTCGCGTTTGCTAAGCTCGAATCGACAAAGCAGTCGTATATGCTGGAACTCCTTGACTCTTGCGTCACGTCGGCTGGTCGCCGGGTACGTCGCTGCCATGCGATCTTGATGGTTGTGTTGCTGATTGCTAAGATTGGTATTTGCCGCAGTTTGAGCACGATCGTACATTCGTTGGTGACGTTGCGGTAGAATGGATCAAGGAGAAGTGCCTGCACCTCCCGTCGCCAATGGTGCACGACAACCATTAGCCTGTCGCTGCGTGGTTGGGGCGGAAGTGTGTGAACCTGCATGTGAGATCGATTAAGACTTGCCAATTAATCCGCGAGTTTGTTCAATTGTGCACAGACACGATATGATTCCTGTGTGTGATAGCACTCCAATTCGATAGCACATCGTTTCAGCAGGTTGCAGCCTTGGGAGATGCGGTATTTTGCAGCATTTTCAAACCCCCTTTTCCGACAAGGCAATGCCGCCAAAATTTCTCCACCATCCGCGTCCAGGATGTAGACAAGACTACACGTCTTCTATCTATGGTGTTGCGGTTGCCAATCGACTCTCCTCCAATTTGGAGGAGAGTGTGTTGGAGGCTCCAACGCATCGCTGAATCAGCAATGCTGATCGGATCATTGAAACCATATCACTTGAGCATTGACGAGGATTCGCTCAAGCCCATCTTCAAGTAAACGGGGATGGTACTCTGGCATTTTGTGAGAAGTCACATCTCCTCGTTTCCCACGACAACCAAGAATATCCGACCAGGTGCCTTGAAACGCATATTCTAAGAGACTCACCGTTTGCTGTCACCTTCCGTGATGCAGGGAAGATAACTAATCCCACCAGGTTCTGAGGAGCGAGGTCGCACGAGCCAGGATCTCACGCAGACGGCATTGGCAAATTGATTGCCAGTTGAGCTTGTTGGGAGCCCTGTCGGCGCCAACAACTCACGACGGCATGGAGCCTGGAACACATGAATCAACCGGCCCAACACCGTTGCAGAGAGTGCCAAGTCGTCGAACAGCATGGTTAAGCAACACTTGGAAGTGGATCTTTCAAATTGATGTCAGCAGGCCACTACCGGTGATTGATCTCTCCCAGACTGTTGCTTCGAGACTGTTAACACCATCCTGGAGTTGCCAGTACCTGGAATGGATGAAGGGTCGGTATGCGAATGTGGCCTTCATTGTGCGACTTGTTCTCATCGGTGTTTTAGTGTCGTGGTTTGTACCGCCGCGAGTGGGCCAGTGGATGACTTTGCCAATCGTAATAGTTGGTGTTCCAGCGATCTGCGCAAAGTTCCTTCTTCTCCAACCGGAAATACTGACAAAACTTGTTCTCCATTTCGAATTCTGGAATGCGACGGTTCTAAATGCTCTGTCATGTGTGCTGGTGGGGTTACTCCTGAATGATGCACGAGCGTTGACAATGCTGGTTTTGTTTGGTTTCACGGAGTTGGTCATATGCCTGGATGCCAACTACCGAACGATGACAACGACGGTTCGGACAACACTATTGTGGATACCATCTGCAGCAGCAATGGTTACATTTTGTATGGAAGAGGCAAGACTGGCAGCCCTCGATGCTAGCTCCACAAAGTGGACAACAGTCAACATGCTGATGAACTCGAGTCTCACACTCGCCATTGTTGTTGCCAACAAAACGTACAAGCGGCGAAAGCTGTACTCGCACCAGTTCGCGTTTACAAAGGTTGTCCCATGCGCCATCTATCGTTCGAAAATGCATTTGTCACGATGGCCATCTGCAAGTGCGTCTATGGGTAGTATGGTCAGCGCACGAAGCCTGGCCCGCAACAGCGATCAAAACCGTCCGACATTCGCTATCAACCCAAACGACGGGGTCGTGGTTATCCCTCATCTTCACAGTGACTTGAGACAGCAAGTAAACCTCATTCCATACCAGCGCAATCTCTTCGACACACGGAGGACGATTTTGCCCTCGCGGGCCCCAGAAGAGCCATACCCTGGCTACCTTTGCATCCTTCTGTACATCACCGGGATTGCTGGATTGGCGCTTGCGTCAATGAGCATGTCTTTCAGTCTTTGGGTCGACAAGGCGCTCTCCCGGCAGATGGTCTTGATCATGGCCGTGGGGTCACTGGTGTTCACGACGCTCTTTTGGCTCGCATTCATTGTCAACTACCAGCGCCAACTTCTCCGATTGGTTCTTCGAAACTTTGACTTTTGGTTCTCCTCGGGGCAATTTGTTCTCGGGAGTATGACGCTCACGGATCTGCTCCAGTGGGAGCCATATTGCGTGTCGATCTTATCGTGGAATATCTGGTTCCACTGGGCCATGCTCACCGACGCCATGACCCCGACGACCCGGCGGCGGCTGCGCTTCCGCAAGTTGATGGTCGTCCCGGTCATGGCGGTGGTACTGGTCAATGCGACCATCACCGGCTACGCGGTGCTCCTCCCAAAGAACCCGATGCTCCAGGACCGGGTCATCCACCTTGGGCAGATCGCCGACTTCAACGTGTGCTTCCACTCCAAGTCGTTCCTCTTCTATCGGCTCGTGACGGTCTTCACGTGGACCCTCCGTCTGCTCTACGGCCTCGTGCGGGGCGAGGAGGACGAACTGCTCATGATCCGCGGTTCGCTCGAGTATTTTAGCCCCGTCGATGTCTTCCCCCCGCTACGGCTCCCATCCACAATCGCCCCGACGATGCCAGCGAGACGATCGCCTCCGGCTTCGCGCTCGCCGTCGCCCTCATCCCCGCTGCCCCTAACGGCGACTTCGACGCCCGGAGAAGTCAACAACACCACAGGGAGCTCCGCATCATGAGCACGCACGTCCGTTCACATGAGGATCAACACGCTCCATACTGATCTTCCGTTTTTTTACTGTTGAGTTCCCGCCCAAACTTGCATCCTAAACATCAACATGGCACCTTCCCGTAACCTTCATGCGACCGTCGACGTTTTTTTCTATTCTGTCCCTAACGGTTGGCAATCTCAAAGGTGAGTTGCAGTTGTTTCAGTGTCCAAAATGTAACCCAACGCCGACAACCGAGACTTGCACTTGCTTTGGTCTCACTCGAACCAAAACCCAACTGGAAAAGCCAGACAACGCCGGGGATCAGACTCATCCCGCCGACGCCGACGCCGCCG
>JAADYI010000420.1:0-18144 GCA_023338185.1 Lagenidium sp. CBS 127285
CCCCCCCCCCCCGGATTGGGCTTGCCTGCGGGCGTGACTGACCGAGGCAGACGAGTGTCTTCGTGCTCGGGTCGTGTCCGCCAGCCCGCACAGCGATCAACAACAGTGTGAAGAAACAAATGCATGCATGTCCGAGTCCTAGTCGCCTCTGCTTCCACGTCACGGCGGCACGAGCAGGTTCTGGTGGACGGTGAGCATCTTGAGGATCACGCCGTTGGTCCAGCCAAAGCCAAACTGCGGAAAGTACTCGCCCCCGACGCCGAGGCCCCCGACCTCGGTGGCGTTGTACTTTTCAAACATGAGCCCCGTGTTCCGCCAGGCCGTGAGGCCCGTGTGGACCCACGTCCGGGTGAGCGAGCGCGCGAGGGCGTGGGCCTCGGCGATGTTGGCCGCGAGGAGCCCCTCGATGATGATGTCCTGCTCCGGGGGCCACGCGTTCGGGGCATCCCACTGCTGGCCCGTGACCGTCATCGTCGTCTGGATGCCCCCGACCTGGAGGAGCCCCGAGCCCTCGAGGGCCCCGACGATCCGCCGGAGCCGGGGCCCGTCCTTGGGGTCAAAGGCCCCGGCCCAGAGGGGCGTAAAGTCCGAGACGCTCACGACCTCCGAGTGCGCGCGGCGCTCGAGGTCAAAGTCCTTCCAGGCCCCGACCGTGTCGTTCCACAGCACCGCGTCCATGGCCCGTTGGCGCCGGGCCGCCGCGGCGCGGAAGAACGTCGCCCGCGTCGTGTTCCCCAGGAGCCCATGGAAGCGCATGAGGTTCCGCTCCATCCGGTACAGGATCGAGTTGAGGTCCACGGGGACAATGCACGACGTGAAGATGGTCCGCATGTCCCGCGGGGCCCGGAACCAGCGACTGCTAAAATCCCAGCCGCTCTCGGCCGCGGCGATCACGTCATTGTAGTACTTGGCCTTGTTGGCCTCGTTCGCGGTGGCGCGGCCCTGGTCCGCCGAGAGCGTGTCCCCAAAGATCTCGGCGGCGACGGCCACGTCCTCCCGGTAGCTCTCCGGTCGCGGGTGGTTGGCCGTCGAGACGTAGCGATTGAGCACGTGGACCGTGGCGTTGTCGTCCTTGTCGACGAGCTCGATGGCGTGGCCCCCGGGCCCCCGTTGCATCCAGAACCGATACTCGTGCTCGAGGATCGGGACCGCCGAGCGCAGGTACGAAATGTCATAGGCCACCCGGCGGGCGTCCCGGGGCCGGCGGGCGACGGCCGCGACCATGTCACTGAGCATCGGCGGCTGCGAGCGCGTGAGGTAGTAGATCCGCCCGCCGTTGGGGACGAAGCCGAGCTCGGCGACGTACTCGAGGAGGTTGTTGACGATCCCCCGGGCGGTCTGGGCCATGTCGCTCACGAGGAGCCCCTGGACGATCCAGTACGAGTCCCAGTAGTAGCTCTCCCGGAAGCGCCCCCCGGGGACGATGAGCACATTGTGCGGGCGCCCGAGGTGGGGGTCCGCGAGGGCCCGGGCGTGGAGGTACGAGCCCGTGACCTCGGGCCGGGGGACGCGCCCGAGGCGCCGCCAGAGCTGATGCAGCGACAGCGCCCAGTCCCGGAGCTCGGCGTCCTGGATCCCGGCGATCCGCGGGGGCACGCGCTGGTCCTGGTAGTCGAGGGGGGTGATCGGGAGCAGGTCCGTGCCCGGGGGGTCAAAGTGCTCGTCGACAAAGGCCCGGAGCGCCGCGTCGTGGGCGTCCGAGCCCGGGGCGTGGAACTCGGTCATCGCGAGGCCCCGGCGGTCAAACTCGACGAGCACGTCAAAGACGCTCGTGTTGGGCTTGAGGGGCATGTCGACAAAGTGCTTGCTGTCCGGGAACACCCCCGTCATCTGCACGGCATGAAGCAGCGGACCCCGGCAGTAGAGGTCCAGGACCCGCTGCGTCTCGGCGTTGACCCGCAGCGCGTCGGCGACGGCGAACGCCGGGAGGTCCGGCAGCGACTGGGCCCCGCGCACCGGCGCCGAGGCCTCCCGCAGCGGCGACGGCCACGACGACACGGGCCACAAGGCGCGCGACGGTGACGACGACGACGACGCCCGGGGGAGCTCCCCGCGGACCCCGGGCTGCTCGGTCGTCCACGGGAGCGACCACCGGACGCTCGCCCAGAGCGTCACGCAGAGGAGGCCCATGACGAACGCCGGGCACAGCCGCCGAATCCACAGGAGCAGCCGGAGCCCCGCGGAGTACGACGCCGACGGCGGCGGCGGTGGCCGCAGTCGCGAGGCGAGGAAGGCGGCGGCGGCATCGGGTGGACAGGGCTTGGGGCACAGATGGATGAGCTCCTTGACGGACAGCGCGGGCTCCTTGCGATTGACGATGGTGGTGAAGGTGGTGGAGGCGGCGGAGAACGTCGCTTCGTCCGGTTCCTCCTTCAGTTGCGTCAGCGGGAGCAGCCGAAGCGTCCGCCACTCCGCAGTGAGCCGCGGGCTCCTCGCGGGCACCGGTGAAGACGGCGGCGACGGCGGTGGCGGGGGTGGTGGGGCCATGTCGTCGGCGCTGGGGGCGGACGGTGCCATGGCGAGCTCGGCCACGACCTCCTCAAACAGCTCCGATGATGCGGGCGAGAGCGGCTTTAGGTGGCGCACGGTGGATGAAGGGCGATCGGGCGGTCGACTTGGACTCGCCGGGGCTTCGTGGTTCTTCTCGACGTCGCCGCGGACTCGCTCCGGGGCGGCACTTGTCGGACTGCCGGGCGTGTTCAAACTGCCACTGCCGCTGTCGTGCGCACTCGCGGGGGGCTCCATCGTCGTCGTCGTCGAGGTCGTCGTTGGCAGGATCCCTGACGCCGCCCCCTCCGCTGCCGGCTCCCGCTCGATGGCGACGACTCTCACGTTCCACTTCTCGTAAACGTAAACGCCGCCGCGTCGTCGTCGTCGTCAGAAAGCACTGGTGCGGAGGCAACTGAAACCGGGCTTCGAATTGGCTGAGGCTGCCATGATGATGATGCTGCTTTCCGCGATACACAACACAGACAAGTTGAAGTGAGAACAGTCGTCCAAATCCTGGGACCCGACGCCCTCTCATCGCGAATTCCCCGTTCCTGACGAAGGATCAAGGGAACTATACGAAGCGAGATTGCCGGCACTTTAGCCACTGTCATCGCGAATGTTCACGTGAAATGCGATTGTATTCGTCAAGCGAGCATAACCCAGGGGTGACAACCCCGCCAAGTCGCTCCCATGTCAAACGCTTTCTGTCGCACCCAATGGCGCTGCGCCATTGGCGCACGCGAGAGCCTGCTGTCCTTTGGCTCCTCGCCCCACTGGCGGCGCGCTCTCTCGTGCGTTGGGTCCTCGATGGGCGTGGTGGGGGCTGGGCTGGATCTTCCGGAGGCGCGTGGCAAATATTACACGATCAATAGATAAAGGGGGTCTGACTCTACCGCACTCCTACTCGTCCTGCCGCCGCCATCGACTGGCTAGCACTTCCATCGGTTCCCGCAATTGTGGCACTGCACAAACACCGTCATGGGCTCATCGGCACTCCGCGTCTGCTTCTGCGTGTTGCTCGTCTTCGACGACTTGCACCGGCCGCACGTGAATAGCCCCTTGCTGTTCTCGATGCCGCACTGCTTGTTGATCTTGTCCTCGTTGGCATCGGCCCAGTCCAGGCGCGCGCGCTGGAACGCATCGTCCCGGAGCCGCATAATCTCCTCACGCTTGGCCTCGGTCGCGAGCTCCTCCGACGTCATGTTGATCAGCTGCTCGGGGCTCACAATGTCCTGCAAGAGGTCCTCCCGGAGCTGCTCGTTCTTCTTCAAGTTGAACGACAGCTGCCGAAACTTGGCCGTGTAGTCCTTCTTGTTCTCGTTTGCCAGGCCCATGCCAAACTGCTTGGCCATGGCGACCTCGATGGCCAGCGCCACGTCCGACGCGCAGCCCCCGACGCTCGCCTCCGAGGGCGTCAGGGCCTCCTTGAGCTTGGTCCGGACCGTCGCGCGGACCTTGTCCAGCCCCGGGGTGAGCAGCGGCGCCGATGGCGCCTGGCGGGTCCGCTGGCGCGGGGGCGTCGGCTTCGGAATCGGCGCTGGCACCGGCTCCTTCTTCGGTTCCTTCTTCGGCTCAACGGCGGGCGTGGACGCCCCGTCCGACGACGCCACCGAGGCCCCCGAGTTCTTGCGCTCGAGCGAGGGCTTGGGGGAGAGGGCCATGGACTTCCAGGCCTTGACCAGGGTTTTGGCCAGCGCGGCGATCTTCTCGTCCTCGTGCTTGCGGAGCTTGCCAACCGTGTGGCCGAGCTTGGTCTCCTTGAGCAACGTGACGGTCATCGTGGTCTTCTCGAGGACTCGCAGGGCATCCAGAGCCGCCGGGGCGTCGTCGCTGTCGCCATTGGCAAACTTGAGTAGCCGCTTATGGACAAGCTGGAGGTCATCCATAGCACCGCCCATAGTTCGGATATGGGGAAGTTGGAGGAGGCGTATCTCCGGATCTAGGACGCTTTGAGGGAAGAGGAGCGCGGGGATCGACGCAAGATCGAATGGCGCAGCTTCCGGGCGAGAACGGGGCGGTGACGGCGGCGGTGGTTGGACGCGCGTCGAAGTGTAGTCGGGGGTCTTTCCCGGGGTCGGCGCTGGCGTCAGTGTCGAGCGATTGGGGAAGAAAGAGAAAGACCGAGCTGAGCACGCAGGGGGCGCTTCGACCAATCATCACCTGAAACTTGGTCATCGAACGGTGTGGCCCACGCCATTTGAGGTCAGCTCCTCCTTTCGAAATCGTACTTGATCGGATACCACGTTTGGCTGCGGTTCCTAACTTGGCGTCTTCCAAGCTGTTCGTTCCGTTGGTCCAGGGGGTCGGTTCGTAACGCCAACGAGGGGCGCTGCTCGGGGCCACAAGCCACCGCCGCCCCACCAGCTTCCAAACCAAGAGGGTCGACGATGAAGACGGTGTCGCGGTTGGTGGCGCGCAACCTCAAGCACGGTGCGTGAGGGCGGCAACGGCGGCGACAACCACACGGGGCTGACGCAGTGATGGGATGTTGTGCTGACGGACAGTGCGCGAGTTCCGCACGAGCGCCGCGGTCGGCAGCGCGGTACGTCCCCCCCCCCACGCAAAATGCGCTCAGGGTGCGACTGGGACCTGATCGTGTGCTCCATGTGCAACACAGGCCACGGATGGCGGCCCCGCGATGACGCGCGTCTACGGCGGGCTCAAGGACGAGGACCGCATCTTCACGAACGTGTACGGCGAGGACACGTGGCGCGTGGACGGCGCGCTCCGCCGCGGCGACTGGTTCCGCACGAAGGACCTCCTGTGCATGGGCCCCGAGTGGATCATCCAGGAGATCAAGGACTCGGGGCTCCGTGGCCGCGGCGGCGCCGGCTTCCCGTCGGGGCTCAAGTGGTCGTTCATGCCCAAGCAGACGGACGGCCGCCCGTCGTTCTTGGTCGTCAACGCCGATGAGTCGGAGCCCGGCACGTGCAAGGACCGCGAGATCATGCGCAAGGACCCCCACAAGCTCGTCGAGGGCTGCCTCCTCGCGGGCTTTGCCATGCGCGCGCGGGCCGCGTACATTTACATCCGCGGCGAGTTTTTCAACGAGGCGCTGATCCTCCAGGAGGCCATCCACGAGGCCTACCAGAAGGGCTTCCTCGGTCGCAACGCGTGCGGCTCGGGCTACGACTTTGACGTCTACCTCCATCGCGGCGCCGGCGCGTACATTTGCGGCGAGGAGACGGGCCTCCTCGAGAGCCTCGAGGGCCGCCAGGGCAAGCCCCGCTTGAAGCCTCCGTTCCCGGCCAACACGGGCCTCTATGGCTGCCCGACGACCGTCACCAACGTCGAGACCGTGGCCGTGTCGCCGACGATCCTCCGCCGCGGGGCCTCGTGGTTCTCGAGCCTCGGCCGCAAGAACAACCACGGCACCAAGCTCTTCTGCATCTCGGGCCACGTCAACAACCCGTGCACGGTCGAGGAGGAGATGTCGATCCCCCTCCGGGACCTCATTGAGCGCCACTGCGGGGGCGTCCGCGGCGGCTGGGAGAACCTCCAGGCCTGCATCCCCGGCGGCTCGTCGGTGCCCGTGCTCGACGAGGAGCTCTGCCAGGACATCCTCATGGACTTTGATGACCTCAAGCAGCGCGGTGGCTCGGGTCTCGGCACCGCCGCCGTGACGATCTTCGACAAGAGCGTCGACATGGTCGGGGCCATCCGCCGCCTCTCGCACTTCTACACGCACGAGAGCTGCGGGCAGTGCACGCCCTGCCGTGAGGGCACGGGCTGGATGGAGTCGATCCTCACGCGCATGGAGACGGGCGACGCCGAGCTCGAGGAGATCCCGATGCTCGAGGAGATCTCGCGCCAGATCGAGGGCCACACCATCTGCGCCCTCGGTGACGCCGCGGCCTGGCCCGTCCAGGGCCTCATCCGCAAGTTCAAGCACAAGCTCGTCGAGCGCATCGAGGACCCATCGTCGTTCAACGCCGCCGACCACTTCCAAAAGTCGTGGCCCGGTGCCCCGTTCAAGAACCAGGAGTGGGTGGACAAGTTTGGCGACGGCAGCGCGTACAAGCAGTCGAGTGCATAAGCACCGGGGACAGGGCTATCGCCCCGCGGATACGTTCAGTTGCCTGCCGGGAAACATGAACGCTGGGGACGGTGTCGAATCCGCTGAGCCTCTCGGCGCTGGCCTCGTGGTGGTGTGTATGATCGTGCAATGGAGCAAGCCGACGAAACAAAAACAAATCAATTACTACTACACAACGCGTGCACATTCTTTCTCACTTGAGAGAGTTGCGGATCCTCCCACCAGAGCTCATGTGTGGTGCTACTAGTAAATCCATCGGGGCTTGTGCCGCTCGTCATAACGAATGGACGGCGAGAAGAACTCGATAAACTGCTGATCCAGCAGCCGCATCCGCGGCCCCGCAAAGCGGCAGTACTCGTCGATGATGGACGTGAGTGACCAGTACTGCATCTTGCGGAGGCAGCCGATGACGCAGCCCGTGCGGTGCTGTCGCGACCCACCAACCAAACAAACAAAGCGCTCAGCTCAGCTCAGCTCCTCGGCGCCTGTATCGCGTTCTCGTCCATTGCGTTGTGCTCGTACCGTGCCCTTGGTGCAGTGCACGAGAATCGGGTGATTCCGGACGTCGAGGAGGTGGCGGAGGGCGTCGGCCATGGCCTCCGAGTCAATGCCGATGAACGGCTCCTTGTTGCCGTCGATGGGGCACTGGAAGAGCTGGATGCCGTGCTGGGCGAAGAAGGCCAGGTTCTCGGGGCGGTGCTCCTGGTGGCACAGGTACCTGCGGCATGTACGTACGCGACAGTCACATGCGAGTCAGCTCGAGGAATGGATATTGGGCGCGTGCTCGTTGCCTGCGACGTACAGCACCGACTTGAGCCCGAGCTGCTGGAGGAACGCGTGGTTCTTCTTGTTGGGGAAGCCCGAGCGGTAGACGCCCGAGTCGACCATGGAGAAGTTGAGCGGCGGGATCAGCGTCTTCTCGTACGTGGACATGGTCGTCGCCGTTGTGTATGGCGGAGCGGAGTACAGTACCGTGATGGAGGCGAGAGGAGACCTGAGCAGCTACGATACGGATTGGCTATATTTCAGTATGACAAGTCAGTTCATTGGCCAATATTGCTTGACTCGACGAATCCGCCAAGATCGCGCCCGAGTCCGGCGCTGCTGCTGAGACGCCCCACAACGCAGCAAGGGCAACGAGTGGACCCCCCACGCAATGGCCCAGTGACTCCAGCACCATGGCAATGCACCCTGACAGATTGGCCCCCTGGACACTGCAACATGCCGTGCGCCGCTGGTCAAAAATATATCGGGCCCAGGAGCACCGCCGATCTCCGCCGCCGATCTTCTCTTGCCAACATTAGATGTACACGCTCTCTCCGTCGTGTGGTGGTGGGGATCGCGGGCCCGCGGCACGATCCCATGGGCCCTCCCAACACCCAGAAAGCGGCGCATCCTACGAAGGGCAACAGCGAGAGAGCGTATCCTCGTCATGAAGCCCCGAGCCAATGCAACGGGGGATTGCTATTTTTTTCCTCCGCCGGCCTGCGGCAGCACCCGCAGCAGCATCTGCATCAATCAGTGGCACCACCAGAACCAGAAGCGGGCAAGAGCAGCACCGCGCACCGTCCCAGCCACCAGTGGTGGCACCACCGCCAGCAGCAGCAGCAGCAGCAGCACCACCACCACCACCATCGCCATCGCCAACGTCAGTCTCCAACTTTCCACGCACCGCCAGCAGCCAGGATGAAGCTCTTCGTGGTCCCCGCGCTCGCGCTCTTCGCGACGACGTCATTCGTCAGCGCCGACACGGCCTCGACGACCTTCCCGGGCCGGTGCCTCACCAACGCCGACTGCGCCACCTACGGCAAGAACCTCGCGTGCATCGCCGTCGACTCGGCGACCGCGGGCCTCGAGAAGCTCAACATGTGCATCCCCACGGACAACATCTGCAGTGGCTCGATCGCCGGCGTCTGCCCGACCTTCAGCTCGTGGCCGTCCAAGTACCGCAAGGTCATGAGCGTCTGCGCGTTCCAGGTCGCCCCCAACTGCAACAAGCAGATCAACGTCAACCCATCGACGGGCTCGGCCTCGGGCGGGGGCGGCGATGTCAATGACGCCGGCGTCGGCTCGCTGAGCGCCAACGAGACGGTCGAGTGCTACACGCGCAACTTCACCGCCGGCACGGACTCCAAGGTCATCAACGGCATCTACCAGTGCATGGACGCCCGCAAGTACATCAGCACCAACGGCGGTCACCTCAAGAACCTCACGGAGACGCAGATCAAGGCCTGCGGGGGCACCCCGACGGACACGGACCCGACGCTCTGCAATGGCCAGGGCACGTGCGCCCCCAAGACGGCATTTGCCCAAGAGTACGAGTGCAAGTGCAACAAGGGCTACGACGGTGACAAGTACTGCGCGACCGTCACGTCCAACGAATGCAGCAACCTCGGGCAGTGTGGGGCCCTCGGGACGTGCACGCTGAGCTCGGGCTCGACCTCGGGCACGTGCACCTGCAAGGACGGCTCCAAGGGCAACCAGTGCAACACGTGCGACTCGTCCAAGGGCTCGGCGGCGTGCAATGACAATGGCAAGTGCGATGCCACCACGGGCAAGTGCACGTGCAACAGCGGCTACACGGGCACGTTCTGCTCGGATGTTGCGACCACGACCGGCGGCGGCGGTGACGGTGGCAGCATGGCCGTGTCCCTCCAGACCGTCGGAGCGACCCTCGCGACGTTGGCGGCCATGGGGGTCATGGTCTTTGCCTAGGTCCGTTCCTCTATAGGTTGGTTCATCACGTCCCCCCCTCGACAGTGCAGCGAGCGTTGCACGGGCTAGTTCCTCTCACGCAATTATGATATAATGCATCTGTCTTGGTTGGCCATCCCATCGTGATTGATGACATGCGATACGTCAGGAAGACATGAGAGTACGTACTTGTATATGGTGCAATCAAGTTATGGCCCTGAGGCGTGCGATCTATGTGGATGGATGCCGGTGCGGCGGTGGTCTCATACGAGCATGTTGCTGGCCGCTTGGACGTCGCCGTGAGTCTTCCGGAGGGCCTCGACGGCTTTATCCGTCGAAAAGCCCATCTCCACGAGCTTCCTCACTCGCTCAGATCGACGGAACCGGATGAGCAGCGGTCGGGTCTGGGCCTTGATCATCTTGAGAGCCCGCTCGGCTGGATAATGCTGCAGCGGGTGGCCATTGGCTTGGATCACGAGATCGAAAAGGCCAATTTGTCCACATCGCTCGGCCCCAAACATGTCGCCGTTCGCACCTCTCGGGAAATCCGTCACGCACAGATCGTTCTCGATCTTCTCGAGGTACATACCCAGGATCACGGATTCCTCACTGAAGCGGACGTCGTACTCATCTTGTCCGACGGGCGAGTTCATCGAGATGGTGCGAGGGCACATTGCGATCGCCGAGGAGACTGGAAGGATGTCTTGCGCCGAGACCCCAAGGTGCTTGAGCTCGGCCAATTCAAAGTCCCGGTTCACAGCCACATCGACAATCGCCGGGGGCGGCATCAATGGCGCCGACGCTGGCAGGGGAGGCGTTGATGAGCTTCCGCTGCTGCCGCTGCGGCCCAATGCCCCTTTGTTTGGGGACACACTCGGTGACGTGGGATCCTCACGAACACTGGAGAGGGGGGTCGGGCGCTGGGGAGAATCCGATGCCTCTTCCTCGTCGGCCTCTTGAATGGACGATGGATTCAAGTCCCCTTGGAGAGACGAGATCGACGAGCTCTTCTTCTCCCGGATGGACACATCCTTGAGGCTCATGAGGCTGATGGACGAGTCCTTTCGCTGATCGGGAAGTTCGTAGAAGAGCAGCACAATTTGGAACCGAACCTTCAGACACTCGTTCACGACGTTCTCCCAGGTGCCCAGCTCGCGCACGCGCGAGTCATCGAAGAGCAGCCACGCCTTGTGCGCCGTGCTGTAGAACACGGCAACGTAATGGCGTCCATAGTAGCAAACGAAGCCCCGTAGTCGATACGTTGTCCGGAGCCCACCGTTCCTGAACTTGAGCACGGGCCCCGCCGCATCAAAGCACTTGGCGAGGTCGACGCGATCGTGAATGTTCCGCAAGAGCCCTTGAATCTGCTCCTTGGTGGCCGAGGAGGTCGCCCACAGGACCGAGATCGCAAACACCATGGGAAATCGATGAATGGTTCGCTGTCATGAAGCAAACAAAGCGTCACGGTCTCTGCAAATCGCCGAATTCATGCATGCTCCAGCCTCGGGGAAGGCCCACCTCTTTGACGTTCTTGCCGGTGCATCCGGTTTGGTCGCAGTTGCTCGCAATATCCGCCCCCTGGAGCGAAATGCGGCGGAGCATGAGCTCCATGGACTCGTACTCGGACGCGTAAATGTCGACCGCGTACGTGGTGAAGACGAGGTTGCTGTAGAGGTCCCAGTTGGTCGAGTGCCGGCAGTTGTCGCAGACGTAGCGGTCGTAAATCTGGTGGCTAAAGACCAAGTGGGGGATGCTGTTGTCGTCAAAGACCGCCTGCGGGGTCTCCTCGTACTCGTCCTGGCTGATGACCCGCACGAGGGACTTGACGATCGCCGAGGTCTTCTTGGTCTCCTTGATCTCGGTCACGTCCTGCGGCGAGGGCGCGCGAGTGTCACATTAATCTCATCGCCCTGACAACCACTGCTACCGGCGGCGGCACGGCTTACCGTCTGCTGGTGCATGAGGTTGAGCAGCGCGAGGAGCGTCTCCTCGGCGTCGTACATGGCGCCCTCCTGGAAGTTCTTGTCGGCTGCATAGAGCACGCTGAGGCCCTTGCGGAGCCCCCGCGAGTGGATCGTCCCGCTTGACGTGTCGTCGTACTCGGTCATGATCGACTTGAGCGCCCGGAGGACATTGGCCTCGACGGTCCGGGACTCGTCCTTGATCTCGACGTGCAGGAGGAAGTGGCGCATGGACGTGAGGTGCCAAAAGCTCTGGATGATGACATTGAGGAAGCAACTGTTCTCGCCCGAGGCATTGAGGAGCCCCCGGTGGACGCTCGCCCCCTTGACCCAGAGGTCCGACTGCTTTCGGACCTCGAGCTCCGTGTTGCTCAGGCCGCTGTCCGCCGACGTCGCCGTCGTGAGTGTCGGCGTCGGCGCGGGGGCCGTCGATGAGGCCAGTGCGGGCGGCGGGGCCTCGAGGCGGTCGACGTCGTTCTCACTGCGGCTCCGCGGGGGCAGCGCCGGGAGGCGCCCGGGGCCGCCCGCCGTGGGCCCCGTCCCGCTTCCATCGTCGACGGCCGTCCCGCTGCCGCCGTCGTCGACGACCCTCCGCAGCGCGTGGATCCACTCCTGGGCCGCGGGCTCCGTGGGGGCATCGACCTCGAGCATGCGGTCGACGTTGTCCCCGTGCTGCGTGACGCTCACGAGGAATGCAAACTTGCGCCCGCGCCACGGGGCGACGCCGAGGATCCGGTAGGCGCGGAGCGGGGCGATCCCCGGGCGCTGGAGGTCCCCCGCCGAGGGCTGGAACTTGAAGGTCGCGAGCGTCGCGTTGTCCCTCGTCAGCACGCAGTAGCGCATGTGCCGCGGGCGGACGTTGACCATGGAGCGGATCTTGAGGTTGAGCCAGCCCCGGTGGAGGATCTCCCCGAGGGCCGACTGCTCCGGGGCGTTGGTCGTCGGCAGGGCCGTCGCCTGCAGGGGCATCATCCTGGGTCTACCCACCGACCGACCAAACGGAGGAGGAGAGATCAATCAATCAATCGACGACGACGAGCAGTCGATGGATCAATCGATCAATTGATCGAATGGGGAGAGCTTCCAGCAACGTGAAAGAAAACAGGGGCCTGTGTGATATAGTGACGGACACTCGAGCGAGGGGTATAATCATCTGCCTCAGATGGGATGCTGGCGCTGCGGCCCAATCGGAGACCTAGACGCGGACGTGAGACCAACGGACCTACTGTACTGTACAGACTGTAGCCTATTTTCAGTACCGGTAGGTACATTGGTCCGTTGTCAATGGATCCGATCGCCCACCGACAGTACGCATGGCATCAATCAGCACTTGTTCGCTACTGCTACTGCTCCTGCGCTTCATCGACTGCCTCGGAATCCGCGTCGTCGTCGTCGTCGTCGTCGTCGTCGTCGCTCCGGTCGTCCTCGGACGAATCCCCCGAGCTGGGCCGCTGCATAGCAGCACACAGCGCAAACACACAATCGACTGGTGAGATCGCAGGACTACCAAGCCACAGCCCATATACGAAAATGCTCACGGCACGCACCTCTTCTGTTGCTCCTCGTCGGAGTCGACTGCTCGAGCGTGTGGGCCGTCGGGGCTCGATGCGCAGACGACGCCGCTTGGACGGGGACTCGTCCTGATCCTCGTCGCCATCGCCGCGTTGGTGGCCGTCAGCATCTGATTCACCCCCGTCGTCATCCTCTTCCTCTTCTTCTTCCTCCTCCTCCTCTTCCTCCTCCTCGCTCTCCTCGCCCATCCAGCCAACGTAGCTCACGGCCTTCCGCGCCCGCAGTGACCGTCGGCTTCCAGTGTCGAGAATGGCCGAGACGTCCAGCCCGGCGTTCCCCAATGACCTGGGCACGCGGGCGAGTCGCTGCTCCTGCCGCTGCCGTTGCTTGGCTCGACGTTCAAGAGTCTTGAGGAGCCCCGAACGGAGCGTCTGCCAAAGCTGCAGGTCGGGGGTCTCTGTGGAGAATGAGAGTGCGTGCAGAAACGACTCGAGGCTCTCGAGATCGTCCGCGACCGTCTCCCAGGACGAGGGGTCAAGAACTTGACACCGGCAGAGCCACGCCGACCCAATGTTGAGACCGGCGGCGTCTTCGAGGACGTAATAGCTCCGCTTGACGGCATCCGAGCCCACGGGCGACTCACGAAGGCTCTCCACGTCGCCCTCTTCCCCGATCTTCTCAACCAAGGCGTCATTCTCGTCGAATTGAACCTCACAGAGGGCCTTCAGCACCAGCACGCGGTCATGGACCGATGCATTCATGTATGCAGTGAGCCACTCATCCTCGTTCGGACTCGAGGCGAGGGACGAGAGAATCGGTGAGACCGACGGCGATTCGTTGGCTCTGAAGAACTTGACGAGGTTGGCGATCCAGCTGCTGCCTCTACGGAAGTTGGTTCAGGGCGTGCTCGTGGAAACACTCGCAAGCATACGACGACGTACTTGTTCTTGATGCCCCCGACGTTCTGGAGCAGTCGATTATGCAACTCGTGGATCAACGGAGCATCCTGCGGGTGCAACAGCGCGGTTGCGAGCCCCTGCGACGTCCACCACAACGTTCGGTGAGGACTCGCTTGTGCCCTCTTCACACGAAGAGCCCAATAAACACGTACATCCACAGTCGTGTCGACGCCGACCTTCAGGTCGAGTCGGCGAAAGCGCTTGAGGAAGAGAAAGACCGCGGCAAAGTCGCTGTCTGCGTACAGCGCCGGGTGCTTGTCCTCTTGACCTCGAGGGGCATACGTTGGCAGCTCTCTGGCCTGCTCGACGGAAGCGGCATCGCCACCCTCGGTCGTAAGGTCGTCCGATCCGCCCTCGAAACGAAATGCGCACGGCCGGCAGCGCCATTGCTCTGGGACGATCTCATCGTGCTTGTCCTCAACGCCGTAGCAGCTCTGGGCAGTTCTCATGAGCCCCCCCCCCGCCCACGCACACAAGAAGATCATCACAAGCGTCTAAATCGCTCTCTCACCTTGTGGACGGTCATCTCGCATGCCCTGCACTTGAGCTCACATCGCGCCGCGGCCTCGGTCTTGGCGCTCTCGCACACCCGGCACTGGTCGCTGAGGAGGATCCGCCGTTGGACGAGGGGCTTTTTGTCCTTTGTTGCAGCGCTCGTCTTGGGCTTGGGCGTCGAGGACGTCGAGGGCGCCTTGGGCTTGGGCGCCGAGGTCGTTTTGTGTGTGCCAAACCACTTGTCGAGGGTGTTGGTCTGGGCCACGGGGCGGCGCTTGCGCTTGGGTCGGGCGTCCTCCGTCTTCGTGGGCTTGAGCGCTGCCGCCTCACCTTCGGGGACGTCAATGACCGTCTCTTCCAGCGCGAGCGTCGTCGCCGGCGCCGCATCCATCGCCGCCATCCGCATCTCGCTTGCCGCCATTAGAAAATGGAGCTTCCCGCCAGGAGAAGGGCTCTCGATACCAAAACAAGGTACGTGCTTAAGTACGGCAACCTCCCTCGACCAGCGTGACAAAGTTCGCCCTAAGTTGTTGCGAGATTCAAAAAAACCTCCCATGCCCAATATACTTGGTCCACTGCCCTCTATGGCCTCAACGGCGGTGGCGATTAACGCATCGCCCTCGTCGTCGTCGTCCTCGCCCCCCGCCGACGCCGCCGACATGCCCGCTGTCGCCGGCATCGCGTCGCCGTCGTCGCCGCCGCCGCCGCCGCCGTCGCCCGTGGTCCGTGGCCTCCGCCCGCCGCTCTTTGTGACCCCGCCCCGACAACCACCGTCGTCGTCGTCGAACAAGACGCTGGCCACGGCCGCGACCCCGCCGGGCTCGCCCATGGACGTCGACTCGCCCCCCAAGCCCCGCCGGGCCCCCGTGGTCTCGGTCCTGGACTGGGACGACACGCTCTGCCCGAGCTCGTGGCTCTACCGGGAGGGGCTCCTCGCGGGCCACGGCCTCGTGGACGCCCCCGTCGTCGACCCCGGGCCCTCGAGCTTTGGCGCCGCCGACCACTGGCGTTGGCCCCGCCGCGAGCTCTCGGCCGAGGACCGCCGGGTCCTCCGGCAGACCGAGGCCCACGTCCTCGACCTCCTCCAGACCGCCCGGCACTACGGGCCCGTGTTCATCGTCACGGCCGCCAAGCTCCAGTGGGTCCGCAACACGGCCGAGGCGTTCCTCCCGCGGGTCCTCGAGGTGCTCCTCAAGTCCGAGTCGGTGCACGTGATCTCGGCGCGCGAGTTCTTTGCGGAGCAGCAGCCCCCGGAGCAGCACCCGGGGACGCCCCTGGCCTGGAAGTGCCTGGCCCTCGAGGCGATCTGCACGCACCTCCGCATCGGCAGCCACCACCCGACGCGGGCCCCACAGACGCGCGTGCACATGATCTCGGTCGGGGACTCGTTTTGCGAGCGCGACGCGTGCCGGATCCTCGAACTCAAGGCCCCGACGCTCCTCCAGAGCAAGACCCTCAAGCTCCTGGACCAGCCGAGCGCCCTCGAGCTCTGCGAGCAGGTCAAGATGACCCAGGCCATGTACGAGCAGATCTGCCGGCACCACGAGAGCCTCGACCTGCACGTCCTCCGCCACTGCGCGACGCTGCAGGTGATTCAAGTGGGCTGCCCGTCGGCAACAACCCCAAGGGACCTCCACGCCGCGACCACGACGATGCCCACGACGACGACCACGACCACCAACTGCAACAGCAGTAGCCGCACTACCACCACCACCGCTGCCGCCCGTCCACGACCGAACGAGACCACCACCACGAGGTCGACGACGGCCCTCGAGCCCTCGACCACCGTGGCGGGACCACGGACGACCTTGTAAAGTACTCCCCTCGCCAGCCAGCCAGCCAGTTTCCGCCCACACGCAAGAACATCGTTGGCGCTCACCGACCGACACTGATGATGACCATGGGATCTCTAATTTAAATTTCCAAGTAGTAATACAAGCTCGTGTTCAAAGGATAGAGGATTATGGTGAGGATGATACTCTGTGGCAAAAAAAAAAAAGAAAGCAAAAACAACACGCGCGCGACGACGTGACTGGGCTCAGTTCGCCGGGGGCTTGAGCACGTCGGCGTGCTTGGTGAGGAACTTGAGCACGACGCCGTTGGTCCAGCCAAAGCCAAACTGCGGCGTGTACTCGCCGCCCGTGCCGAGGCCGCCGAGGACGGTCGTGTTGTACTTTTCAAACATGAGCCCGACGGCCTTCCACGCGGCGTAGTTGGTCTCGATCCACGTGTTGGTGAGCTCGTGGGCCAGTTTGGTGGCCTCGGGGCGCTCGGCCTCGAGGAGCCCCTCGATGATGATGTCCTGGAGCGGGGGCCAGGCGTTGGGGGCGTCCCACTGCTGGACGGTCGTCGTTGTCGTGGTCTGCACGCCGGCGACCTGGATGAGCCCCGACTGGCGGAACGACTCGACGACCTTGGCGACGCGGGCCGTGTCCTTGCGGTCAAAGGCCCGGGCCCAGAGGGGGAAGTAATTGGAGACCGAGACTATCGATGAGTGCTTCTGCGAACCCATGAGGAAGTCGCGCCACGAGTTGGACTCGGCGTGCCAGAACACGGCGTCCATGGCCCGGCGGCGGCGCTCGGCGGCGGCCGTGTAGGTCTTGGCGGCCTTGCGGTTCCCGAGGGCCCGGTTAAAGAGCGCGAGGTTCTGCTCGACGCGGTGGAGGATCGCATTGAGGTCCACGGGGATCACGTCCATGGTGTCGATGGTCGAGAGGTTCTGCCCATCGCGGAACCAGCGGCTGCTAAAGTCCCAACCGCTCTCGGCCCCGGCGATGATGTCATTGTAGAGCTTGTGGGCGGCCTCCGTCGACTGCGTCGTAGTCTCGGCGAGCTCGACGTCCTCGCGGTACGACTCGGGGCGGGGGATATTGGCCGTGGAGACGTAGCGGTTGAGGACGTGCTGGTTGATCTGGACGGCGTGGGTGGTCATCCAATACTCGTACTCCTTTTCCAGGAGCGGGAGGACCTTGGCGAGGTACGCGTGGTCCCAGGTCTTGTCCACGGGCCCACTCTCGGCGGCGACGAGGCGGACCATGTCGCTGAGCATCGGGGGCTGCGAGCGCGTGAGGTAGTAGATCCGCCCGCCGTTGGGGACGAAGCCGTACTCGGCCACGTACTCGAGGAGGTTACGGACGACCCGCCGGGCGGTGCCGCGCATGCCGCTGATGAGCAGTCCCTCGACGATCCAGTACGAGTCCCAGTAGTAGCTCTCCCGGAAGCGCCCCCCGGGGACGACAATCAGTGGCTGGTCGTTGGCCGATGGCGGCTGCTGCTGCTGTTGCTGTTGTTGCTGGTTGTTGTCGTCGCCCTCATGAAGCGCGGGGAGGGGCGTCGGGCGGAGGTACGAGCTGTGGACGCTCGGATCCGGGGAGCGGCCGAGCTCCTTCCAGAGCTTGTGGAGGGCCATGGCCCAGTCGCGATACGGCGTGGGGGCGATCGCGGCGATGCGCGGGGGCATGGGCGACTCGTGGTAGTCCGCGGGAACGACCTGGCGGATGTCGGCGCCGGGGGCGTCGAAGAAGCGCTCCAAAAAGTCGTGCACCGCGGCCCGCGTGGCGTTGGCCGAGGCCGAGTCATTGCGGGCGAGCACCGGGGCGAGCTCGGTCTGGAAGGCCGCGAGGATCGCGTCCGGGGCCTGCCCGGGCTTGAGGGGCATGTCGACAAAGCTCTTGCTGTCGTTGAAGACGTGCGCGCGCTGGACGGCGTCGAGGAGCGGGCCCTCGCAGAAGAGCTTCTCGAGGCCGGGGACGTCGGCGAGCGCCCGCGCGGGGCCCGCGGCCATGGTCGCGCGCTCGGGGCCACCGGCAACGACGCCGCCGCTGGTCATGGCAACGAATGCGCCGGCGGTGGCGACGAGCGGCAGCATGCGTTTCACCCAGTGACGCGGGGTCGAAACGGACGAATCCAAAGGTCGTCGGGCGGTTGACGAAGGGACTGAGACCATGACGAGTGAGTGGCGGAGGGGCGTTGGAGGAAGGGGAGGAGGAGGAGGAGG
>JAADYI010000421.1:0-18117 GCA_023338185.1 Lagenidium sp. CBS 127285
ACGCTCCTGGCGTCGCTCGCGGCGATCCACAAGCTCTGTCAGCAGGTCAAGGAGCGCCAGCACTCGGCCCGCCACGTACACACGCGCCTGCATCAGGTCTTCCTCAAGCTCACCAGCCCCGGGAACGGCCCGCGCTTCCTCGGCCCACGGTACCTCGGGCGCTTCACGGCGATCCTCGAGGCCCTGCACACGACCCTCAAGCGCCACATCCGGCTCCACGGCAACATCGTCCGCCGGGTCCTCCACCACCGGCTCCTGACGCTCCAGCTCCGGGCCCTGCACCATGAGCTCAGCGCATTCTTGCGGGAGATCCGGGCCATCGAGGGCTTCCCGATGGACTGGCGCCCGAGCTTCGAGACGAGTCTTCGACTGGACGAGGAGGTCCTCCATTCGACGCTAATGACCGTGGTCAAGTCAACGTCGTTCCTGGCCAAGGAGTACCTCACGCTCTCGACCCGACAGCAGATGGAGGTGCTTCTGAGCGTCCGCTATGAACTCGGGCGCCACGGGGACCGCTCGCCGCTGCTGGAGGACTGCCTCCGGAGCATCTACCGCCAGCTCGTCAAGCTCTTTGGCTGGGACCTCAGCGATCGCTCGCGGCGCCTCCCCCGGTGGTTCCTCCCACTCAGCGCCATCGAGGTGTCCATGTCCCGGGGGCTCCTTGTCCGCGATCGCCCGACGTACCGCGGGGAGATGGCCCTCGACGACCGGAACAACACGGGGCTCCTCAAGCGCCACCTCGTGGTGATGAAGTGCTTCAGTGAGGCTCAGGACGTGGCCGTCGACGATCCCCACGTCGAGGAGACACTCGAGATCCTCGATGCGTTCATGGCCATGTACGCGGACATTTCGCACCCGCACCTCCTGCGGCTCCGCGGGGCCAACTACGTGGCCGGTTCGCCGTTCCTCGTCCGGGACTATGCGATCTACGGGACCTTGAGCAGCTACCTCACGCGGTATCGCTCCCACAATCGCCCCCACGCCGAGGACGCCCCGGCGCACTCCCGGACGGTCTGGAAGCTCCTCGCCGAGGCCTGCGCGGGGCTGCGGTATCTCCACGAGGACAAGCGCGTGGCCCACGGTGGGCTCAAGGGGGCCAACCTCCTGGTCAACCACCACGGTCGGGTCGTCCTCTCGGATGTCGGCGTGCGCTACCTCCGCCGGCAGCTCCACCCCCGGGCCGCCAACGATGATGATTTTTACGTCCGCTGGATGGCCCCCGAGATGATCACCCACAGTGGGGGCGGCGGTGGGGGCGGGGGCGGCTGCAGCACGAACCAGTCCGACTTTGATGAGGATGACGATCCCCACCCGCCCGTGGGCTCGTTGACCCTCACCCGGGCGATTGCCGACGACACGTACGCGCTGGGGATGTGCATCCTCGAGGTGCTCTCGGAGAACGTCCCCTGGGCGGGCCTCGACAGTGTGAACGTCCGCGATCTCAAGCGCAATCGCGGGATGCACCTCCCCCCACGACCGGATCGGATCCCGACGGACGCGTGGCAGTTGATTCAGCGACTATGCGCCGCGGATCCCGATCGACGAATGTCACTGCGAGAGGCCCACGCTCTCATGCTCCGATGGACTCGAGACGACGGTGAGGTAACGACCGAGCACCCCGAGGACGAGATCAGTACGCCCGTTCGTGACCACGAGCCTGAGGAACCCCCACAGAACAAGCAACGACGACGGAGTAGTGTCGTCGAGGACGATGATGACACGGACTCGCTGTCATCGTACAAGACGACCCAGGAGATCGACGACGAAGACCTCGGGCTCTTGGGCTGGTCACCGGACGAACCGGAGAATCAAGATCACGGCGACGGTGGGAATGGAAACACGGATATGGGGAATGGCGAGAATGAAAATGTCGTCAATCTCTTTGATAGCAAGGTCGTCTCCGAGACGGCGATCCCCTTGGTCTTGCAGACCAATTGCCAGATTGGCAATGCCATCGACTTCCTCGAGCGCTACCAAAGCGACCAAACCGAGGCGTTACAGTCCCATCTGGAGCTCTTGCGGGCATTTGCCAAGATGGAGGCGACGTCCATCCAGGAACGCGGTGGGATCCGCGTCCTCCAGTGCTTGCTATGCTCGAATCCGAACCCGGAGCTTCGCGATACGATCATCGAGATCTACACGTGCCTCGTGGCGTCCAACCACGTCGGTGTCGCAGATGCCATGGTCGATCTCGAGGTTGTCGAGACCATTCTCACGTTACTGGCGAAGGCCGATCCCAAGGTCGAATCCCGTGTTCACTCGTATCTGCTCTTCCTTCTGGATCTTCTCGCTCGTACGGATCGCGCAAAGCGGGCCATGGGGGCGGCGCCATCTCACGTCGAGATTCTCGAACGACACGAAGAACTGCACCATCGGTCCATTCAAGAGATCAAGTCAGTGCTCGCTCGTTTCAAGCAAACGTACGTTCGTTGGACATTCATTGTGGATGCGTGTGTGCTGCGTGTGATAGCGGGGGCTCATGTTATTGCATCGTGGTTGCAGCGAAGGCAACGAATTGTTGAAAGAGGGCTTCCATGCGCTGGCCATCAAGAAATTCACAGAGGCCATCGCCTTGGACAGGAAGCGAGGTATCTACTATGCAGATCGCAGGTATGTTGTACCCATCTATTCGGCTGCAACGGTATTCAGCGAGCCTAAATGCGGGAACGGTCGTGTACAGTCTGGCGTATTGTCACGCTGCCCAGTATCGCGAAGCTGCAGAAGATGCCGAACGCTGCGTGCGATACAACCCTTTTGATGTGCAAGGTCCGAGGAGGCGCTCCTGTGTCATGTTGCATTCGCCGGCACTGATGTCGTTTTGGTTTGGTTGCGTATTTATTAGGATACTTGCGCTACGGTATCGCGATGAAGTACTTGAAGCGGTATCGTGAGGCCCTCGCTGCCCTCCACAAGGGACGAGAGGTCAATCCAACATGTGAGCAAGTCAATGTCATGATGAAAGAGGTGCGTGTTTTGGGGTTTGTGGGGGGTTGTGTTTGGTTCGAAAAGTTTTGGCATCTTCACGCATTACTGTAATGCGCATTCAGGTGGAAGATCTTTATATGCAGCAGCGAATGAAGAAGTAAATTGTGTACTCGTGTGATATATATGCTCTGATTGCCTGGCGAATTTGTCGTTGTCGTCGTCAGCCCTGCTCTCCGTCCGCAGCAGACGATTAATCCTTTAGCTGCGGTGGTTCATGTTTATCCTCCTTATTGGCGACGATCCTCCGAAACGTGGAATCGACTCGGCTCAGGAGGACGTATACGAGTTTGTCATACTAGCAGTATTTTGTTTTGACCATGGATACGCACATTTCATTAATGTATTTGATCCAATATACTCCGTGTAAAAACCAGCTACGTGAGCTGCTCAAATATTCGAATCGCCAGAAGAATGACCGTATGAGAGCATAAGATGAAGATGGCCCGGCGGGTGGTGCGGTTCGCGGACGATCCCCCGAGGCCCATGGACGAAGAAGTCGAGGCGGAGGGTTCCGAGTCCCAAGACGAGGACACGGGGGATCCGCTCGCGGCTCTCCGGGCGCTGGAAGCCACGTACGAGTGGCGCTTTGGGGAGATCTCGGCGGCGTTTCCCGCCTCGTGGCACGGGGCGATGCGGGACGCCGAGCGCCGGCTCGAGCGCGAGAGCGAGCAGCTCCTCGCGGTGCTGCACGACAAGGACGAGCGCATCCGCGCACTCGAGGCCGCGATCGCCTCAGCGTCGGCCTCGGCATCGACCTCTCGCTTGCACCGTCATCGTGGGACCCAGTGCGCACTAGTGCCGGCGGTGGATGAGCACGGGGCCCATCGAGCATGTGACGAGCACATCGAGACCCTGCAGCGGCGCCTGGTCGTGCGCGACGAAGAAGTCGAGGTGCTCATGGACGAGCTCGAGCGCCTGCGGGTGGCGCTTCAGGCCACCGACGCCACCGTTGCCACCACAGCGCTCCCTCCAGCGATCGATGTGATGGATCCGGTCGAGCCAGGCGCGTCCGAGGCGGTGATGGTGGAGGCGCCGCAGTCGCCATCGCCACCGTCCTCGCCTGCGGCATCGATCACGCGCCCATGGGCCGTGGCCACAAGGGGAACGCAGACGGACGGCGCCGACGGAGGTGACGCTGGGGCTCGTGCGACCCTCGCGACGCTGCAAGCGCAGCTGGAGCGACTGGAGCAGCAGAACGCGACGCTGCAGGCGACCGCAACGACCAACGCGGCGGTTAACGGCCACCTCGACCTTGACCTCGGGCCCTCTGCGCGGGCACTCGACGCGGCGATTCGCGCGATGGAGGCCGCAAGTTGCTGCCACGTTGCCGCTTTCTGTCACCCCCCTGAGCGCGGCGCCGGGCATTGTCTGGACCTCGAGCACCGACTGCAGCAGCTCACGATGGAGCGCGACGAGCTCCGGGTTGCGCTCATGGCGGCGCGCCGCGAGATGGTCAAGGGCTCAATACCGATGTTGGGCAAGGAATGCAGCGAACCCCCGCTTCCCACGGTGAGCCATGCGTGCGAGCAGGTCACCTGCATCTACACGCTTCGCGGAATCCTCAGCGAGATTCGAAGGTTTGACCAGAACAGCGCAACGAAGTCGGCGCACCGGGAGGAACTCGTGCAGATACTTGGGCAGCAATACTGCCAAGACGAGGAGATGACAATGACGATCATCACGAAGGTTATCAATCAGTGGCTCGCCTGGGATGAAATGCGGCAACAAGACGCTCGGGTCTTGCAGAATCAGTTCAACGCCGAGGTTGAGATGTATAAAGTTCGCATCGTGCGTCTGGTTGAAGAATTGTATCACTCAGAGGAGCGCTGTCGAGAGTTGCAAGCTCAGTGGGAGCTGGATCAAGAAGAACGACAAGGAACTCGCGCGCCTCAATCGAATTTCGGTGAACATCAAATCGACATCCCGTCCGTGGATGGAATCACTCACAACCGCCAAATAACCGAGCTAAACCTCGAGTTACAGGTGCTCAAGGATCAGTTGACGGTGGCGAATGGGACTATTCGTGCACTGTCTTCCGCACGTCCTACTCAAACACCATCCGAGTTCGATGCCGATTCACGAGATCAGCCATCCATCATCGAACGTCTTTCCCTTCACATCCAGAGCCTCCAGCACAGGCAACATAAATTGGTCGAACATCGCGCATTGTCGGCAATTGATGATGTCCATCGCTATTTCGACTTGGAGAAAGAGGTCATCCACCTTCGATACAGCCTGAAGCAGCGGGATGCCCAATTTAAAATCCTTGAAGCGCAGCATCTCGCAACCACCCAGAACTTGCACAGACTCAATGATGAAGCGGTGGCACTCGCCGGTGTGTCGTGCGTGCGATGTTCTCATGGAGATGAATTGACAAGTGAACGGAACGCAGTGGACGCCATTGAAAATGCTTTGGAAGATGCGTTTATCAAGAATTGGTCCACGGTGAAAGATCAAAACCGCAAACTTGTGGAACAAGTGAACTGCTACGAAGGCCAGGTCAAGCGAATGGAAGATCAACTCGAAACGAGCACTAATGCGGCACCAAGTGCGATAACACCGCCTCAAATTCCGAACTGGTTGCAGGTGGTTAAACAACACCATATAAAGGCGTTGGAGTTCTTTGAATCCATTTCTCCAAGCAGATTTGAAGATCACCAGCCATCTCCAACAACAGCAAACTCGCCGTATTTCCAAACGAATACACACTTTGAGGTGTCTCAAGAGCACGATGAATTCATATCCAGTCGATATTCGTGTCTGCTTCTGCAGTATCGAGATCTTGCCATTCAGCTTCGATGGTTATGCGACCATTGCGGCATATCTGTACACTCCAATACACCCACTTGCTCAATGCTGGGTCCAACATCTCAACAAGATTCAAGACTCAATGGTTCTGAACAATCCTCAAACCTTGAAACCAGTGAGGTCAATGCAACCAGTTCAAATAGACCCACACATCCCTTTGATGATACCCAAACGGAAGATAAACCGTGTGGGCCGTTTCAAAAATGCATTCATCGCCAGTTACGTGCAGAAGAAATTACCCTTCCAAGCGACTCTTCATTCAATCACAATGCGCTTGAACTCGCAATGGAGCAACTCAACAGGACGCAGATGGAACTTGAGAACTCCGTGATCAGAATTGCAGAGCTAACAGAGCAGAATGCCCATTTGTCAAAGAAGCTCGAAGAGCACAAGAATATCGCTTCAAGGAGTTCAAATGCTAAGAGCCCTCAGCAGAGCTCCAATGGAGACGTTTCAACGTTACCGCCAGACCATGATGGGACTGAGGCTCCAGATTGCACAACAGCAGCGATAAAGCATCAGCTTGGAATAAGAGAAAAAGAAAACTTGGAGCTCGTACGTCAATTGTGTGAAATGAAAACCAAGTTGTTCGATGCAAACAAGGCACAAGCTGATCTGGAGTCAAATCTGTGCCGCTTGGAGGCGAACATCCGTGAGAGAAAAGAGGAAGATGACCAAAGTAAAATGTCTTGCTTTGAAACGTATGTCAACGATACTCAAAAGCGCCTTGAATGCATTGAGAGTGACAAAATCAAGCTTGGAATCGAAAAAGAGCAGTTAGAATTACAAGTACGCGATCTTACCGACGCAATGAATGCTGCGAGACTTCCAAAAAATTCTCGATCGTGCGCCACCGAGACCACATTTGAAGACTTTCCCCAGTTTCAAGAACTAGAAACTCGACTTGTTGTGCTGGAAAGTCAACTTCAAACTGAACGGGAGAAATACGCAGCTTTGCAGGCCACAGCTGACGCTGAAAGGCGAGATCGACTGGAAGATGAAAGAAACAGAATGCAATCAGTTCTCGACGAGCGCGGCAAATACTGCAAGAGCATTGACGAGTTGCGACTGAAGACTGAGGCGCTGGAGCGCGAGTTCATTGCTTACCGTGAGGAGTGCGCAATCGCTGCAGCAGAGGCGGACAAACGTATCAAATTCTTGGTGCGGTGTGTTGCAGGCTGTTCACGCCTAGTCGAGGCAGCGCCAACAAAAGAACATTCATTGACCACAGAAGACGCAATTTTGAATATCTGCAGAAATTTAGCATCTTCTTCCAAATCCGTGAAGAAGACAAAATCTCAAGTGCACAAGATGAAGAGCGCTCGAATTTCGAAGAGTCCTCAAGCAGATCATTGTCTATCAGTTGAAGACCTACTGGGGTATGGGAACCTTTTGGAAACCGCGTCTGCACAAATATGGCAACTCCGAGCTGCAAAACTCGAGCAGCAAGTTCGAACACTAACGATTCGCAACGAAACGTTTGAGGAGATTACAAGTAACCTAGAAGTACAAATGGATGCATTGAGGGATGAGCTCAGGGACCGCACGGCAAAAGAAACACTGATTTTGGCGAAACAAGGCTCTTTGAAAATCGAACTGAACGGTCTGAGGGCGCAAAATGCAACTCTATCTTCTCGTCTTGCAGAAGCTGTTGGTGAACAAAAGAGAGCACAAGAGAACGCGAAGTCAGCCGAGGCTGATCTTCTCCGCACTCGCTCTGCATTGCAACGGAAAACGGAACTTGTCAATCATCACAAGCAGAAATACGAACAAGTACAAAAAGAACTCGATGAGAAAAGACAACGCATTGACCGCTTAGAGACGGTGGGAAAATCTCTAGGGTTGGCCCAACAAAAAGCAAAAGACCAGTCCCAAGCATTCCTTGAACTTCGTCAGCAGTGTGCTTTAAATGCCGAATCACAGGCAGAACTGGAAGCACTGCTTGATCAGGAGAAAGCAAACGTTGCTGCTCTCCAGGCTCGTGTAAAATCCTTGCGTCAAGAGAACTCACTTCTGCGTGATCAAGTCAAGGACTCAAAACGAAAACGACCAGATGGTTCTGAAGTATGCACAACGGACAAGGCCAGAAGGTTTTCACGTGATCCAGCATTGACCCCAGCAACTACCCATGCGGCATCAACAACGGACATACTATCTGGTCAAGTGAAGGCTCTCAAGAGACGCTTGTTACAGAAGCAGGAAGTCATTCAGGCTTACAAGTCGAAACTCGCTGAACTCGACGAACAACTCACATCGCAGCGAACCAAGCTCTTTGAGCTTGCCCAGACGAATCGCCAACTTCACCAAGCGCAACAAGACCATGACCAAAGCATGATGCAAGGCATGATGCACATCAAGGACGACCTCGAGGCCGCCGTTGCGCAGAAAACGGAACATCTCGACGGTCTTCGTGCGTCAATTTACGATGCGTGTGAAGTATTTGTGCGTTGCGAAGATGTTACGCCCAAACCACACAACTCCCGTCGATTATCATTGTCGTCGAATTCGTCAGCCTCGTCAACTGCGAGCCTGGGGTTGACTGAAAAAGCGCCTCTCCAGACGACCCCTAATCCGGCATTGCTTGAGCTCCGCCGATACGCCGACTTGTCGGTTGCCGACCTGGAGGAACTCGAGGTTCTCGGGGCCAAACAGACCCGCTCCTCAACTCGAAAGGCCCGAAAGCGAGCAGATGCAATGGCGGCGGTGGCATGGGACGAGAAAATGCACCAAAAGCGCCATGAACAAGGCCTCGCGATCCTCCAGCAGCTCGAAAATGCCCTCGAGCGCACACCGTATGACTGTCGGGCTGAAATCTGCTCGGTATTTGAGTTTCTCTCCCGTCCGCTCGCCGAGATGAGTGCTCGTGGGGGATGATCCGCACCTCAATACTCATCAACGCAATTTGGCGACTTTCCTCCATTATTCGTCGCATTGATCTCATTTTCGAGAAATATACAGATTTCCTCTACAACAGCGAAACTGTATAAAACCACATCCCGTTCGAATCGGTCCCGTTGGCATGATAACAACTTATGGCCTCAATCAGATTAAATACACGACTTCAATGATACCCCGTCGTCCTCGTTCAGTAAGACGCCTTCACTGTTGTGAAGGAAAACTGTACAGTGAGTTGGGAAAGTGTACTGGACACTGTACAGTCCCCAAATCAGCAGACTTGAGTTGCGGCGTTCGGAATCGCTGGAAATCCAGCTCAATGCGGTACTGTACTGTACTGTAGAGGCGGCGTCATCGCGTACGCCCGCCAATCATGACAAGAAGATCGGGGTGATGAACCGCTCGTCGTGTTGGCTATTGCATTTTTTCATGATTGCTTTGTTGCCCAATTCGTCAATTTCGTATTTGAGCAATACAGGCACACCATGCACATGTATTCATCTACAGTGCAGTGTGAATCTCGCACCCATGCTGCTCGATTGGTCTGGCCGCAGGATATGTGACCAAACGAATGAAAGGAGGACACCACAAAACAATCATGACGACCCCATGATAACATACTGTAAGACATTCTTGCCCATGAACAAAAGCGAAAAATGTTGGCACTCGGGCCGCGGAACAAACTCGTTTTTTGATGCGAGCTGCAGTGTTGCTGACAGCAAAATGTGCAGCAAGCATGATTGTTGTCACAAGGACACACACTTTGGCGTGGCTTGGAGCACTTTTTGTTGTGGTTTGTGTGTTGGTGGTGTCTTTGGGGTGGGCCATGATTGCGATCCATGCATTGTTCTGGGTGGTGATGCGATGCAGTGTTCCAAGTTGAGCACAAGGATCAAACCACACGACCAGCATCGGCTGTGCGCTGCTTCGACAACCCCCGTCCACGCAAAAATTGGTTCTTTTTTTTCTCGCTCTTCGACAGTGGTCCACTCCCATGACGGTTTCGTCCAATCAGAATGGTGTGTCGTCGAATGTGGAGGGCAACTGCTCCTCATCTTACCTACATATCAGCCAATCACGAAGGGGGAAATGGTGGAAGTTGTCCATGAACACCTAAACCCCAAGAGGACCTGACTCTTTCCTGTTTCGTGGCCGTGACAGTTCAGCAGATGTGCAGAGCGAACAACTCTGCGGTGGACTGGATGGGGGGCGTCCACTGCATTCCCCACCGTGCTGCCCAATGACCGCCCTCGAGTGGCGGACGCTCTGGGTTTGGCCTCTTCAAGCCACTGTGGGCTTGGGTTGGAGCGGACGGGGTTTGGGGGAGGGGAGTGAGTGGGCGAACCGGGTCACCTGGGTGTGACGGATGAGTTTCCTCTTTCACTTTGCATCATCACGCACAGCTGGTGAGGGGCGATCGCGACTCGCGCTTGAGTTTTTGAGGGCAGCGCTTGCGCTGGCGGTGCTGAGGTGCTTGTAGGGACCGCGCGAACTCTCAAGTGCGGCTGGTCATCGTTGAGGAAAGGACCCAGACGATCGGGAGGGAGGGAGCCTTGGTCCACGACCCACCGGACGCGGACTTGAATCACCGCGGCCTTGCGATTCCCCCTGGACAACGGGGCGGGGCGTCTCCCAAGATCACTGGACACTTTTGCCGTGTTTCAGTGGCAGCCATCATCCAGCGTCCACCCGCTCTCACTCTCGCCCCTCTTCACCCCACGCACCACTGCACACAGCTCAGGTCATCCAGCGAGTGCTGTGGTGGTGGTGTTCCCAACAAGCGTCCCAGAGATCCGGATTCCGGAGGGTGTTTTTCTCTACCCCCCTCCGTCTGCCTGGTTGTCTCTCCCAGAACCAATCTCCCCTCCCCTGCTCTCCTCCAATTAGCCCACGTGGAACACTTGTTCCCCCCCCCTCACGGCGACCATTGCGACGATGATGTCCAATTTGCATACACCGCAATTGGTCTCATCGTTTTCCCGACGGAGCTCAATGCGGTCGTCGGCGTCGGCGTCGTCGGCGTCGTTCAAGCGCGAGTCCTCGATGGAGGAGACCTGCGCGATGGTCGATCGGATGATCCAGTCGATCCAGCGGCAGATCCGCGAGGAGCTCGGCTTCAAGGAGCTCGTCGTCGCGACCCGCGAGGAGGCTGATGAGCACACGACCATGGCCGGCATGCGCGCGAGCTCGCTGGTCCTCGAGTCGAGCTTCCTCCTCAGCCGCCGGCAGTCGCTGTCCCAGCACCTGAGCGCCAGCACCAGCACCGGCGGCGACAACGACCTCGGGAGCAGCTTCCACAGCTCCTCCGGACGGCCCCCGCGGCAGACGTCGACGGGCTCGGGCTCCGAGTCGGTGACCCCCGATGACCTCGCCAAGATGCGCCGCGCGTACCTCCAGGCCACGGGCCAGGCCGTCCCGACGACGACGACGACGACGTCGGTCCCCAGCGGCGGCGGCGGCGGTGCTGGCGTTGGCTCGCGGACGGTCTCCGAGTCGAGCAGCGAGGGCGCATCGACGGTCTCGACGGGCTGCAGCGACTGCGCCCGGGGGACGGTCTACGTGTCCCCGCGGTACGAGACCAAGGACCGCGTGCTGGTGATCGTCCCGTACCGGGAGGCGGGGATCTGGAGTCGGTCGATCTGCATCCAGGCGCAGTCGGCGGTGCTCTCGTCGTCGTCATCGTCGTCGTCGAGCAACCACAGCACGTCGGGGGACTCGAGTGGCTCGATGCTCTCGTACCTCCGCAAGGCCCTGACCGAGGACTATGGCGTCGTGATCATGAACCCCGCGGCCCAGGTCTGCCACCCCCGGCACCACGTCGAGCAGGTCTGGGACGAGCTCATCGCCCCGCTCCAGAGTGACATTTACATCATCGCCTTCTCCCGGGGCACGCAGTTTGTCAAGCACCTCCTCACCTATGATAATGGCCAGGGGGTCATGCAGGACCGGCTCAAGGCCCTCGCCCTCGTCGAGCCCAGTCACTACGTCTCGGAGACGGACAATTACTTTTGCCGGCGGATCCTCGCCCGCCGGGCGACGGCGTGGATCCTGTCGTCGGAGATTGACGTCGGCTGCAAGATCCCCAAGGCCGAGAGCCGCCATGGCTGCGTCTGCCTTTCGGCGGGGGCCGTGCCGATGCACGTGACCGGCAGTAGCGGTGGCTGGGCCCTCGAGATGGTCATGAGCTCGGTCTTTGGCTCCTTTGCCGCGCGCACGGGCGAGGCCGCGGGGGTCACGGTCAACGACGGGCGGATCCACGCCTGTGGGATCTGCCACCGGAAGCTCGGGGTCCTCAACCGGCGGCTCCAGTGCTCGTGGTGCGAGGTCAAGTACTGCTCCCGGTGTTGCGAGGACAAGTTTGTCCCGCAGTTTGGGAGCTGGCGGGTCTGCTCGCTGTGCCAGGTGCTCCCGTGCCTCATCGACCCCCGGCGCAAGGATCGCAGCGCCCCGACGCATCGGAGCCCCACGGGCGCGGATATCATCGACCGCATGAGCGTGTTCATCCAGCCCCGGGCCGGGGAGCCCATCTCACTGGGGGACTTTGAGATCATCAAGCTCATCGGCCGCGGGGCGTGCGGCCGCGTCAAGCTCGTCCGGAAGAAACACGGCTCGGACGAGGGGGCCTTTTATGCCATGAAGGCCATCAAGAAGAAACTCGTGATCCAGCGGGGGCTCGTCGAGGCCACCAACGCCGAGCGCCGGATCCTCGATCGGATCAAGCACCCGTACATCGCGACGCTCTGTTATGCCTTCCAGAACGAGGCCAAGCTCTACTTACTGTCCAGGTACTACCCCGGGGGGAACCTCCTGGATCAGATGCGCCTCGCCCGGAGATTCACCGAGGACCGCACCCGCCTCTATGCCGCGGAGGTCGCGTTGGCCTTGGATCACCTGCATCGAAATGATATCATCTACCGCGATCTCAAGCTCGAGAATGTCCTCGTGGGCTCGGATGGTCACGTCGCGCTCACGGACTTTGGCATGTCCAAGGAGAACATGGCCGACGATGCGCGGACATCGACGTTTGTCGGGACGTATCAGATGATGGCCCCGGAGGTGTTCACGGGCAAGTCGTATTCGCGGTTAGTGGACTGGTGGGCGCTTGGGGTGATGGTGTATGAGATGATTGATGGCCGGACGCCATTCAACGCCAAGACCAACAAGTTGATCAAGGAGCGCATCACCAACGTCGACCTCAAGTTCTCACCACGATTCACGGAGGATGCCAAGGATTTCGTGTCGCGCTTGTTGACCAAGAACGAAGCGGATCGTCTCGGCTCGGGGCCCAATGGCTTCAAACAAATCAAGAACCACCCGTGGTTTTATGGAGTTGACTGGGAAGCCGTGAGCCGGAAGGAGATGATGTTTGAGGGGCAGGAGGAGCTGATGAAATCCCATGCCAAGGAGTACTCGACTGCTGATATATTTGACACATATATGAACACCCTCGAAGTCCCGATTGATACTCCTGCCTCGGTCAAGAGCACAACCGAAGAGTTGTTCAACGATTTCGAGTTCAACCACCTGGACGAACTGGAAGGAACGGTCGAGCCCGAGTATGAGAGTCCGTTGGAGGAAGAGCACGAAGGTGTGTTTGATCTGGAACTCGTTGATGAAGTTGTTGAAGACCCCGAAGACTTCGACGATGTCAAGGACGAACTACTGCCTTCTGCTCCCGTGAACGAGGAAGAACTCGACCGGTTGCTTACGACCACACATTCCCACTTTGATATTGGTCTCTTGCGTCCTCATCAAGCCACCGATTTCGAGTATTCTGCTGTGTCCTCGCTTAGTTCCGAGGGCGAAGCAGCGGAACAAGAGGAGGGCGCCAAGGTTGTTGAAAAATCATTATCAGGGGGCTCCAGCGAGCAAGTTCGCGGTGCCCAGACGCCAACTGGGGAATCAGCTGAGTTGCTCCATTCAGCTGCCGCACTCAAGATTACAGACAACCGTAGCAGTGGGAGCAGCGTGGAGATCGTGCTCACCCGCGTGCAGCATCCGTGAACCGCAGAAGTGAAGGCACACTTCTAATGCAATCGTGATAGTGTTGCGCCGAAGGCCTCTGGGCAGGCGCCTGTAATAGTCATCGATCGAGGCGGGTGATGGATCGGAATGTACATCTATCGTGGCTGTGTCGACGCCATTGTGTAATGTGCCAGCTCGTCAGGCGCATCATAGAAGATGAAAATGGACTATTTGGGATGTATGTGAATATATGGCGTGACTTGGACCGCAATCGCATGGGCTTCACCAACCAACGCTTCTGTCATTTTATTTTGAACGCCGTAGCAATTTTCATCGCACGCCATTCGAAAGGACTCCATGGCTTTCATCTCAGTGCCCACATCAAGCCCGCGGCAATGCCAGCCAGATCGTGCCTGCGGACCGTCGTTTCGAATGCGCTGTTTGCTCTCCACGCCTATGTGGCGATTCACTCCTCGCTCGTCGCTATTATCTACGACCAACTGCCAGGATCAACTCTCGACATGAACATGAGCTTGGCCAATGAAGACTGGGAATCCAAAAACTGCATCCTCTTTGGTACACTCTGTGGAATCATCGCCTTAGTGCATGCGCTTCAATGTCTTAGCATCGTTGTGCCGAGGCTCGGCATGAATCCATGTTTGCTTTCCAGCCAACCCCCACATTGATTCGTTGGTTTGGACGCTTCATCAAATGGCTCAGTTCCGCTGGCCGGAGCAAGGGGCAAGAACTGTTCACGATCCGCGAAATCGTCGAGTCGTCCCTCCAGACATACCAGGCCTATCGAATGAACAGGTACCTCGCCAGGCCAAGACTCAATACTTTCTTTGTGACCTTGCTCGTGATGAACTGCTGGGCCCATCCTGTTCTTCATCGCATTTTTCGAAATGATCTCTTGCAGCGCAGACTGACACAATTGTTGCTGGATATTGTCTTGGACGTGATTGCTTCGGCTGGAATTCAAGCAATTCTGATTTCTTTTTACGTTGGTCAGTTCGAACCACAGTTGTGGGATTTCCCGTCAGATGTATGGGGCAATGACGCGTGGTTTGTGCGAGCAAACAGCGAGTTTCAGATGATCCTGCCAATTTCGTCCGGGGATTTTGCTGTTCAGTTCCTTCTGTCCGCTTCGCTTCTTCGATCCTCGATTCTGACAAGAGCACTAGTTTCGGAAGTTGATAAGCGCGTGAGCCCTGCAGAGTCATTGCTGAGGATTAGTGTTGGGAAGTCGCCGCTAACAAGAATCGGCTTGATGAATCATTGGTTCCTGAAGGCGATGTCCGGCGTTTTTGCAATATGGGGTGTCGTGCTCATTGTGCTTCAGACCCACGCCGCACTAACGCCCCCATTGTCGACATGTCCAGTACAGCTCCGACCATGGCTGGTGACGAAGCCTATCTGTGCACTGCTCATCGTTGACTGCCACGCCGGAAACAAAACCGACACAAGTGAAGCCTGGGAAATCGTCAACGAAGCCTATGTACAGTCCATTATTATTCGCCACTGCCCCGAGCTAGAGATTCCACGAGTTCTCACATGCTTCCGCCAACTGATTAGTCTCAAGGTTTATAACACGACGGTCTTGTCATGGGAAGAAGAGGTTGCTTTGACCAACACGTGGCATCCGCATATTGTGTTTGCTGGCTTTATTCGAGTCAATTTTACGGATGCTACGCTGCCCCGGGGTCTTTTGTCGAATGATACACCTCGACGACTTATGGATGTTGAATTTTGTATTTCGAACCTTCGCGAGCTCCCCGAGAATCTCCACGAAATCTGGTTTCCAGGTGGCATATTTCAGTGTGAATTCTGCTTCTTCTCGGATATTCCTGAGGTTGTGATCCGACTTCAACCGGCCCAGGTCTCTTTTGCCGGGAACCAACTGACTCACGTTCCAACAGAATTAATCTCAGCGGACTGGCTGCTGTCGCTGAACGTCGCAGGTAACCCCATATCATCGCTTGACATGCCAAAGGAGGCCTTGGGCGATTCTGATGGAGCCATGGTGAGCTTGAGCATCGCGGAGACTGGTGTTTCGTACTTGCCGGCATGGATAGACAACCTCTTCACAAATCCAATGTTGCCAGGGATAGCGGTCTTGTATGGAGCAAACACGCCGTTCTGTGAAGTCTTTCAAGCGATTACCAACGGATCAGCGACTGCGTTCCCCTCAATAAGCGTCCCCAACAAGGTGAACTTGTCAGTGATCATGAATCTTTCTCCGGAGGAATTAATCCGTGGATACGACAATAAAATCAACTGTCAAGACCTTATCATCCAGAATTATCCACTTGAAAACGAAGAGAAACTTCAAGCGATTCGAGCATGAAGTCATCAACCAGTATTTGCCAGTTGTGGCATGACGAGCCAGGAACGCGAAACTCCCAGATTTTGAAGTGTTTTTTTCTGTTAGGTGACTTTCGTGGTTGCGTGTCGTACCCGATGACGATAGCTCGCATAGAACATGATCTTCATCGCACAGCACACCCTCGCATGCGATGCATGTTCTGTGATTGCTGACATTGCCTCCAAGGTTGGCGGGTTCCGTCTATCTCTGGTTCGCGGATTTCCGTCGCGTGTGGTGGTCCCATTCGAATCGGTCGAGGCCAGGGATAGAAATTTTTTCGTAATCGCGGATTTCGTTCAATAAACGTGTCGTATCCCATTACGTTACTGCGTTATCTATCGTCTTGTGCGTTCAACCAACATTCCCACCATCATGGGATCAACGAGTGGCGATGGCGCGACGACCACGCGGTTCGTGCTCGTCCCCGCGGGGCCCCGACGGCGGCGCGCGCTTGATGATGTTTCCGCTGCTGGTGGCGCCCAGTGCGCGTGTTCCGCACCACCGGCGGTGCCGCATCTCGTGGCCCTGGACGTCCTCGAGCAGCACGAGGCCGCCGGGCTCGAGCTCGTCTCGTGGACCTGCGGCGGCGATGGCCGACGCCACACGCGCTGGCAGCTCCGCGACGGTGACGGCGGCGACGACAACCACAAGAAGAAGAACAATACTACGGGCCGAGAGGCGACGTGGACGCCCGTGAGCGATAGCCACGGGGCCCTCGGCCGCCCCCCCCGGAGCCCGGCGTTCGAAGTTGAACACCCGCGTCTCTCGCTCTTCGTGTCCCGCACGATGGGCCGCGTGGCCGTGGCCCGTGAGGCCATGGAACGGGGCACGTGCGTCATGCGCGCGGCGGCCTTTGCGGTCGTCGTCCGGGACGATCTCGAGGAAAAACACACGGGCCCCCGCCGCCAGCGCCGGCGCCGGCGCTGTCACTGGTGCCTTGGGCACTTGGTCACCCGGGCCGTGCGCTGTGGGGGTTGCGAATTCGCGCTCTACTGCGACCGCGCGTGCATGGAACGCGACCGCGTGCTCCATGAGCCGCAGTGCCCGGCGCTCCGAGAGCTCATCGCCGAGTCGAGGACACGGACAGCGAAGACCAACTCAAGTCCCCGGCAAGACGAACAATCGACCGGAGGCATCGACACCGAGACCCAGCGACTGGTCCTCGCGGTGCTGAGCATGGAGCGGTGGCTCGGGACGACCGCCCCGCTCGCCCGCCTGCACCTCCCGACGCCAATGTCGTCCAAGAAGAGTGCCGCACAGGCCTGCCGCCGTCGTCGGGCGGCCGCCGCGGGGCTCCATCGCTGGCTTCAAGCGAGTGCGGAGCTCCGGGGGATCCCCGTCTCGCACATCGAGGAGACCCTCCACCGCGTGCAGGCCAACGCCCACCCGCTCTTTGCCGACGGCGCGTTGACGCCCTGTGGCTTGGGGCTCTTTCCGGACGCGGCCATGACCCTCAATCACTCGTGCGCGCCGACGGTCGTCCCCGGATTCGACCCCACGACCCGGACGCTCAACTTTTACACCGTCGAGGCGATCCCCCGTCTCGGGTTGGTGGAGTACTCGTACATCGCCGATCCCCTCGTCCGTCGCCGCCGTCGACGGGCGACGCTCCGGGAGGGCTTTGGCTTTGAGTGCTGCTGTCGTCGCTGTCGCGAGGAGGAGGCGCCGGGCGATGACGAAGAGATCGAGGACTCGGAAGGCGAGCAGGAGCGAGTCCTCGGGGAGTTTATGCGTGCGCAACACGGTGCGACGTTCGAGGCTCTTCGTCAAAAACACCACGACATCCTCCAACGCAACGCCGATATGGCATTTTCGGTGACGATGATCGAGATGCACACCGCCGCGGAGCAACGGCGATGGGAGCATGTCGCTGATTGCGTTCAAAGACTACTTGATCTTTGGGAAGATCAGGGACTACCGCGATGTCATCCCATGACGGCCATGCTCCATCAACAGCTCTGTCAAGCGGCCACGATGCTCGGCAACCGAACGCTTCTCGAACGCACCACGAGTCAGCTCGAAGAGATCAAACGTGTGTGCGGAATCGTAGCGTAGCGGATGCACGCACCCACAAGTCGACAAACTCTGTGGGGGGGGGG
>JAADYI010000422.1:0-18103 GCA_023338185.1 Lagenidium sp. CBS 127285
CCCCCCCCCCCCCCCCCCCCCCCCCCCCCCCCCCCCCCCCCCCCCCCCCCCCCCCCCCCCCCCCCCCCCCCCCCCCTTTCTCCGTCGATGGCGGTGGTCGCCGCCAATCACTCGCGCTTTCGTTCCTCGATGGCTGCTGGTGGTTGTTGCAGTTTCCGTTTCTTGGCATTGGGCGGTGGCCGACAGCCCAACACAGTGCACACGAGAATACAGTACGGACGATGGATGCGAGGGCACTGACGCACTTGGTGAAGAAGAGGCGGGTTGAAGTGGACTTTTGGCGGAACATTCTCTCACACCAAATGTGAGAAAACCCAGGCTTCCAACAAAGTCACAGTTATCTTGGCATACAGTTCATGTGTGTGTGAAGGAGATGGTGGTCTATTAGAACCCATCACATTGGGGTTTAGGCATGCCTATTTGGAACATCCGTCCTTGCAGTTTTTCAGCACCATACTAAAAATACTTCCGCCTGGTGATGACGTTTCAGGATCTGGTTGGACCCATAATTTGATCATGCTTGGCGCTGATGCTCTGAAGGGGATTGGTCTCCAGTGAAGTTCCCATTCGATATCCGCCGCGATGGCAGCTGCAGTGCGAATGGCGATCAGAGGTCACATCACTCGCGGGCGTACGGACGACGACACGCGCTCTATTATCCACAGCAAAGAAAGAGGAGGCTACGATCTCGAGGCAAAGTAGACACTGGGCTCGCTCACCCGGAGTGTCACGGGCCGTGCGGCGGTCTTGAGGAGGTACCGCGTGAGGTCGTAGCCAATGTCGCACGTCGAATCATCCGCGACGGCGACGATGACAAAGCCCGTGAGGTCCGGGAGCGTGGAGGTGGTCGCGAGACTGCAATAAATATGACGATGGGGGGTGGCGTAGCGCTTGATCGTGCACGTTCGACCGTCAAACGAGGTCTCAATCTCGAGCCCCAGGGGACCATCGCCAAAGGTGAGCTCGAGCTCCGATCGGCCGATGTCCGTGGGTTTCCTCGGGATCGAGAGGATCGGATACGTCGCGAACGAGTCATAGCACTGGGCGAGAAACTCGCGGGAGATTTTGGTCGCGCCGTCGACAATGAGCCGCTTGTGATTTCGGATAAAGTCGTCCTTGGTCATCTTGTACTTTTTGGCAAGATGAGGGTTATGGGCATCCGTGTTCAAGAGCACTGTCGAGAACGCGAGCGTGTACACCGCGTCCTCGGACCGACAGTGCTCGTCGTGGGGATTCGCGGCGAAAAAGGCCTTGGCAAACGCCTGGAGGATGCGATCGATCTTTTGGGCCTCGCCGGGAAGGACAAAGCGGCCCAGATAGGCCCGCAGGGACACGTCAAAGGGATAATCCTTGAAGATGAAACCTGCGGCACGTTCGATTTCGAACGGCATTGTGAGCATTCGTCAATGTTGTCGTGTGTATGGTCCAACGCACCGTTGGCGTACTCCTGGAGCACGCTGAGTGCCAGGGCATCGGGTTCACCGAGGACGCGGCCGACCTGAGAGCATTCGCACGTTGACCCGGGTCAATGACAACGCCACACACGTTGTGGCGCAGTGCTCGACGCACCATCTTGGGATCTAAATGCGGCAGTTGATGGAGGAAATCTGCAATGTCCTTGGGCGTGTAGTTGCCTGCGCAGTCACGACCCAAAAGGCTTCAGTCGGTTTGTCCGCCACTCACCGCGCCCCCCCCCCACCGCATCGTATTCCGACGTACTACCATCGCGCATGAGCGTCGAGATGTCCATGGCCAGTCGGGCCTCCTTGGCGCGGTCCTTCTCGTCCATTGGCGGTGGGGCGAATGGCGTCCCGGCGCCTTCAGAGGCCGTTGACGAGGCCGTTGAAGCCGCCGACTGCCGCCCGCGGGCCGATAGCGGCACCGACGACGACGACGACGACGCCATCGTCGGCTGTGCAACGGGACCACACGGGCCACCACCACCACCACGCGCGTATATGCAGATTCGCGATCTCAGTCGCGGCCCAGTTGGCTATTTTGGCCCCCCAAGCGTGGTGCTGTGCGAGACGTACCGACTTGAGACTCGCCCGTCGGCCGCCGATGGCGACGCCAAAGATCAGCGGCATGTGGGGCGTGGAGCCGCCCCCTCCAGTCCGTCGGTCGAGGGACTCGCCGCCGGTCCGAGTGAAATACTGCTGGGGTAGCAGCGCAGCGCTAACGCCGGTAGCCGTCGGTCGTCTTCGAACTGCCGGCCAACTGATGCCAGCTGCTGATATGCGCTGCTGATGAGAAAAACCGGCCAGAACAACAACGTTTTGGTGTGTCCCTGTCATCGTTAATCACTACGACACCTCCGTTGTGTTATCCATCAGGCAAGTTCGGAAACCCTTGATAATGCATTCTGGAACAGTTGTGCTAACATCATGACAAGACTAAGCTACTGGACGTGTTGTCACGAAACGACGCGAACCAACATGAATTGGCAATCGACGACTCGGGCTTGGATCGCTCACCGAATAATCGATCCGACAGCATGGCGACGACTGCAGCGGCGACGGCGACGGGCATCCGCCCCACCCGAGCGACGGTTCCCGTGGACTCGTTCTATGACCTCCAGCGGAGCCTCAGCGGCATCGACGTCCTCGCCTACCTCACAGCCGACGCCGTGAACGACAAGAAGCCCAGTCGCCTAACGGACGTGGCGTTCCACGCCGTGCGCCCGTGGCTCGCGGCAATCGACCCCAAAGGCGCGGGGATCGTTTGGAACTACGAGACCCGCGAGGTTATCACCGAGTTCTCGCTGGACATCGCCCACGAGCCAGGGAGTGATGTGCCAGCAGGAGGGGATCCCCCAACAGGAGGCGACGGTACGTCGTCGTCTGCCATTGCCAGTGCAGGCGGCTCAGGAAGTGGCGGGGGCGATGAGGACTATGGTGGAGCGGGAACGCCCACGGCCGCCGGCGGGGGGCGGGGGCTCTTCTCCAAGAGCGGCGCCTCGTCCCCGACCAAGTCATACGTGATGGGGGCGTCCCGGATCCGCAACACGACCGTGTCCCTGCGGATGCTCTTTTTCGACCACGAGGCCATCGCGTGGACGACCAAGTGCATGCCCGCAGGTCGCCAGTTCTTCGAGGACTGGATCCTCGTCGTCACCTCCACCCACATTGTCCTCTGCGACTTGAACCAGCCGACGTCGGTTCGTGGTTGCGTTAATATTTGTGTTTGGCGAGTCCAATCACTGACGTTGCGAACAGATCCGCTCCATCCCCGCCGAGGACCTCCAGCGGCAGGTGCCGTGCTCCGTCGAGATCCTACCCAGTGGGCTCCTCGCCATCGGCTGCCAGGACGGGAAGATCCGCCTCTGGAGCCCGTACGAATGGCGGACGCTCGAGACCCTCGACACGGGCTCCACCAAGGAAGTCCAGCAGCTCCTCCTCCTCCCGCTGCAGTCATCGCCATCAACCGCAGCTGTGGCGACCACGACGTGCTTCCTCGCGAGCGCGACAGTCGACGGACACATGGTCACGTGGAAGGTGTCCCCGACGGGGGACTGCGCCAAGGTCCCCGGGACCATCGACATCCGGGACACTTTCCGGGCCTTCGACACGAGCGCGGGCTTTTGCGAGTTCAAGTTTCACGAGCACCAAGAGACCGCGACGGCGACAACAAAGGACGGCACCGTCTTCTTCTTTGACCTCACGAGTCTCCTTCGCCAGAGCAAACAGTACGTTGTGTGGTGAAGGCCCATCGCCGACGGACATGTGATTCGAAGATGATGACTCGGATCCTGAACGACGTCTCTCTCCTAGGATGACCCTCACGAGCATCCTCCCGGCCCCAAAGCTCCCGGGGGCGGTGGTGCTGGCGGGATCCCGCAAAGGGGCATTCACGCTCGTCTCCCTCGCCCCTTCCAACTCGACGCTTGTACTGTCGGAGATTGTGACTAAGGGCCGGGCCGTCTCCAAGGACAACCTCCCGGCGAATTATCTCGAGATGGCCGTGAGTACGTCCTTCGAGACCCGGGATCTCCGCAGTTCGGCCTCCCAGACGGCGCTGAAGAAGTACAAGTTGCTCTCCCTCACGACGACGCTCCGGGACCCCGAACTCGTGTGCTGCGTCACGAGCTTTGGAGTCTTTGCCCTCCGCGTGACGTGTCTCGCGAGCCCCAAGTCCGTGATGATCCCCCGCGGGGCCGAGAAATCGCCCATCGTGCTTCACCCCGGGCCCGCGCGTGCGACCTTGCGCTTCTACGGCGAGGAGACCTCGACCAAGCAGGAGGACTACCGGCTTCAGTGCGGCGGGGACGCCCCGAACGACCGACTCCGGACGCCCCTCCTCCAACCGTGTCCGGCCAATTCGATGTTCTTCTCGGCGTTGCTCCCAGCGAGCACGCACCTGGAGATTGTGCAAATGGACTCGGAGCTGCGCAACCAAAAGTCCATCAACATGCACGCGGTGTTTTCTGGGAATGCCATCTCGATCGCGTGGCACGCGACGTTGCCGCAATTCGCGGTGCTGGTGGTACGTCCATGACAGCAACGGCGAGAACGTGGGGATCCCCTATGGTCGCTAACCAACGTCATGGGCTTGCAGCCTCACGAGCCCAACGCTCGGCGACTGACCAGGGCCGTCTCCAATATCAACACGCCCCGACGGCGGGGGTTCATGTTTGGGGGTAAGAGCGGGAGCAGCGATGAGATCACCGCCGCCGCGGAGGCCAAGTCCAAGAGCGCCCTGGCCCGATCGATGGCCCTGTCGGTGTACGAGATCACCGCTGACGGGCACGCGCAGAGCGTCAAGGACAATTGCAGCTGCGGGGACGATCGCCTCCTGCACGTCTTCTCTGGGCCCGTCCTCGGGGTCGCAAAGTTCGAGGCGGGGGACGACGATGTCGTTGGCGGCCCATCGACCTCGTTCGTCGGTGCTGAGGGCCTACGAGACAGCCCCTCGATGCGCAACAAGCGCACCGAGTCGTCCATTTTCTCACCGACCAGCGGCGGGGGCTCGGCGTCGTCCTTTTCCGCCTTCGACAACGAATGCAGTGAGCTCAAGAGGACCACCCTCGAGTTTTTCGAGTGGGGGGCGAGTGGTGCGGGGGCATTGAAGCGCATTGGGACTGCGATCGAGTGCCCCTTGCTGCTCGAGTGGGAGCGAGCGACGCATCGCTTCTGCGCACTTGCGTACGCGCGGTGTGTTCGGATCTATCGCGTCACGGCTCCGCCCGTGGCGGAGGTCGTCTGCCTCCATGAGCTCCCCACGGCGCAGCCCGCGACGGCGCTGAAGTGGATGCATCACACGCTGTTCATCACGACCGAGGACGACGTCAAGTGCTTTGTCATGTCGAAGATGCGCGTGTTCCCGTTCGAACTGGCGTCTCGATTCGTCGTCGACGATGGTAGTTCCCTTCGGCGATCCGCCGACATGCTCACTTTCCCCAAGCGCCAGGCATTCCGCACGCAGTTCACGACGATCCTGGGCTTCAGCAACCAGAGTCTGGTCCTCGCGGGACCCGTTCAGTCCATCCAGCTACTCGAGCTCAAGAACAAGGTCCTGCAGTGTTGCATCCTCGTTTCCGTCGGCCAGGCCGACCTCGCCGCGCAAGTCGCCAGTGTGCTCAGCAAGGAACTCGGTGACTGGCTGGCGTCCGTGTTCGAGGCCTTTGCGTTCGTTCGCCACGCCTTCGAGTTGCCCAACGTGTCGCTGGCGTTCAAGGTCAACATCGCGATCAAACACAGCATGATTGACGAGCTCCTTCAGCTGATCAAGGCATCGCCCGGGGCGTTTCCCGAGTCTCGCGATCTCACGGTGCGTTCGTGCATGTCCCTGTGTGTGTGTGGCCATAGCATCGATGACTGACCTGACTGACATCGATGTGTATGCACAGGGTGCGTCGCTGTGTCAGCGGGCGTGCACGCGTCTCCATCGCTCTGGGCGTGATGACGAGCTCCGGGGGCTCGTCCCGGAGCTCATCCGCGGCCGGCGGGACCACGATGCGATCTTCGCGGCCCAGCTCATCCAGGACGATCTCGTGCGTTGCGATCTCTTTCGTTCATTGCTTGTCCTGTCCTCATCATCGCTGACGATTCTCGTGCACTGTTGCTCCCCGCAAACAACATCGTAGCTCCTCGCCCAGGCCCTCAGCGCCGCCGAGTCCTGGGGCGGGGCGTTCCACGCCACCAAGCGCTCGGGCCCCGCTGGCGCCCCCGCTGCCACCGAGGCCCTGGGCAAGTGGAACGCCGCCCTCACGCGCGTCACGGCCCCGTGGAAGACGACGCTCGAGGCCCACGGCATCCGCCCACCCGAGACCATCACCATCGTCCAGTCTTGAGATCCGATACTTCACACACGTCGCAGACTGTATCCGTTTAAGTTCATATACTGGTTAACCTTGTCGGGTTATGTATTCCCTTTGTTGACGACCTAACGCGTGGTTACACCGTGGGCGTGTCCTCTCATCCTTTGAATCATCAAAACCCAGAGATCAAAATCAATCATGAGCAGCAGCGATCCCGTGCCCGTTGTCGTGGAGGGCGCCGCGCCCAAGAAGGTCTACGTGCACTACGAGGAGGGCGACGAGGCCCAGCACGTGACCCTCAAGATGACGCTCCCGTCCAAGTGGGCGGGCCACACGGTCGATTACCTCAAGGCGGTGGGTCTTTCTAGAACGGCGGGGACGGCGACAAAATGGAACTGCGAGTCCCAAGCTGAGCTGGGGTTGAACGTCTAGTTCTTTGTCGACCACTACAACAAGAAGAAGCCCGAGCATGTCCTCGAGGCCGGGGCCTGTCACCTCGAGAAGAAGGCCGGGGTCGTCCTCTACGGTGACGACCTCTTGCACACGGCCGTCGACAAGTACGACGACATCTTCCTCAAACACGGTGCGTGCTTCTTCTTTTTTATCTGTGGTTTGCCAGTTTGGCACGTGATCCTGATTGCATACTGTTGCTGTTGGTGGCTGCCAGGTTCATCGACGACCCGACCCCCCAAGCCCGAAGGTAGGAGACGTTGATGGGCTGTGACGTCGGCCAGAAGCTCATCCCATGCATTCACCCACGCACATACAGCGCCCAAGGCCGCGACCGCGGCTGCGTCAGACAAGCGCCTCGAGCAGTGCAAGAACTACGGCTGCCGGGAAAAGTTCGACCCCGCTGCGAACCACGATCAGGCCTGTCGGCATCACGTCAAGCCTCCGCTCTTTCATGATACCAAGAAGGGCTGGCAGTGCTGCTCGAGCAAGATGGTCTACGACTGGGACGACTTTGAGAAGATTGAGCCCTGCGCGGTGGGGCCCCACTCGACGAGCGAGCCGTCCGCGCAGTTTGCGCAGTCCCCGACGGTCGCTATGGCGGAGTCTGCCGGCGGGAGCATCGGTGGTGCTCCTCCTGCGCCGACAGCCCTCAAGTCGATTGACGACTACAACAAACAGAACCCCAACGCCGTGACGGCCGTCTCGGCGCAATTCGACGCTGCTCCTGCGTGAGTTTTGCAGTCTGGTGGAGTTGGTGGGTTGTGTTGGATGAGCCCTGACCACGTGTGTCGTGTGTGCGTGTACAGGCCACGTCCGGCGCGCGCGGATGGCAAGGCTCGTTGCGTCAACTATGGGTGTCAAAAGGAATACGAGGTCGGAGAGAATCATGACCAGGCGTGTACGCACCACACAGGCCCGCCGGTCTTCCACGACGCCGGCAAGTACTGGTCGTGCTGCCCGAAGGCGGTCAAGTACGACTTTGATGCGTTCCTCCAGGTCCCCGGCTGCGCGACATCGGCCCATCGGGATGTCAAGTAGAGACCCAACGACGATGGTGGTGTTTTGAACCAGCACAAAGGAATATTTGCCCCAGACACTCTTGGTGTGCTGTTGTCTTTGCACTGGTCATGGCTACGTAGGGCTCGCATCGGGTCTGATGATGCTGGAAACACTGACAATTGAAAGATTAAAACGAGACTCGGGGCGTTTTGCGTACTCAATCGCAATCCCTCTTTTGCAGTAATGTGGAAGCGAGACCATTGGGCACGGCCCACATCCATTCGCCAAGTGACGGATCAACTGTCCGTTTCCTGGTCTCCGACCGACCAGCTCATACCTCGTCACCACAACGACAGACAAGACGAAGGTTGACGACCTATGGTTTTGCTTGTTTTCCTGTGTACTCTCTAGTCTTGAACTGAACGCGCCTGCGCCGTCGTGGCCCATGAGCCAAGGGATCGATTGACTCCCTTGTCACCACCACTGACTGACGTCACACTGGATCCTCGTTTCGACACACACACGTCACACATTTGGGGTACACGTGTTTGGCCAATCGTACCCCCCAGTGGGAAGGGTTACGCCTGTGTGTTAAACCACACTGGCCTGTCGACCATCGCATCTCCGCTTGCCAATTCTCGAGACCACGATGACCCTCGCCGCCGCGCCGCCGCCGCCGCCGCGCGTCGCCGTGTTCTATGGCTCGCAGACGGGCTGCGCCGAGTCCATCGCCAAGGTGCCGCGCGCGTCCTCAATGTCCCTTGTGGCTCTCGACAGTCGGCGCTCACAGACTCTGTGCGTGTGGTTGGCTGTCTGTGCCACCAGCGGATCTACGACGAGGCCCACGACAAGGGCCTTGACGCCTCGTTCCAGCCGCTCAATGCGTTCCAGGGCCTCATGGTGCGTCCGCTCCCCGTCATCGTCCCTGCGGGGGTGGCGTATGCCTTTGTGCGGGTGCTGATCGTGTCCTGGCTGGTCTGTCTGTCAGCTGAGTCAGCCCGCGTCGTCATCATCGCCATCGTCATCGTCATCACCGACGTTGGCGATCATCGTCTGCTCGACGACCGGCAACGGCGATCCCCCGGACAACGCGGCCAAGTTCTGGCGCTACATCAAGCGCCGGACGCAGCCCAAGGACCTGCTCGCGGCCGTCCCGTACACGGTCCTCGGCCTCGGGGACACCAACTATGACAAGTTTTGGTGCGTTTTCGTCTGTCGCGTTGTGTTTGATCGGGATGCACGCTCATGGGGTTTGAGTAGCTACATGGGCAAGAGCATCGACAAGCGCATGCACGAGCTCGGCGCCGAGCGGTTCTACGAGATGGTCGCCGCCGACGAGGCCATGGGCCTCGAGGACAGCGTCGAGCCGTGGCTCGCGGGGCTCTGGCCGGCGGTGAAGAAGCACCACGCGAGCGACCAGGGCGACGGCGAAGGCGACGCCGCCGAGACGTGCTCGAGCTCGGACTCGGACAGCGGCCGCGATCCCTCGAGCGCCGAGGGCGCCGCGACGACCGAGTCGGCGGCGGCCGCGGGGGCTTTGACCCCGAGCCCCGTGGTCCCGGCGAACGTGCGCCCGTACGACGCGCTCTTTCCCGCGCCGACCGAGATCCCCGAGGACATTCCCCGGCTCCAGTCGCCGCTGTATGCGCTGCGATATCTCGACGACGGCAACGAGGACGGCGACGTCGCCTCAACGACGACGCCGACCGAGACCAACGGCGAGTACTGCGCCGCGCGGCCATTCCTGGCGGTGGTCCGCGCCGCGCGGTACTTGACCCGACCGCAGTCGGAGCGCAAGGTCCTGTTTGTCGAGTTGGACACGACTGACTCGGGGATCACGTACCAGCCCGGGGATGCGATCGGGATCAAATGCCCGAACCGCGAGTCCACGGTCTCGGCGCTGCTCACGCGGCTCGAGCTCGATGGCACCAAGCGCTTTTGCCTCGAGCCCGTCGGTGCCAAGGCCAAGCGCCCTAAGGCAACGGCCCCGCCGTTCCCCTCACCGTGCTCGGTCCGGGAACTCTTTCTCCACCACGTGGACCTCCAGAGCCCACCGAAGAAGGCGACGCTCCGGGCACTGGCGACGTACTGCGCGGACGAAAACGAGCGGACGCGGTTGCTCGTGCTCAGCAGCAAGTCGGGGGCCGACACGTACACGGTCCGTGACTATGGACTCGCATTGTCACCTGCCTGCCTGACTCATGGACTTGTTGTTGTTGTGGGTAGCGCTTCATCACGGACCAGCGCCTGGGGGTCGCCGAGCTTCTCCACCTCTTCCCATCGTGCCGGCCCCCGCTCGAGCACCTCGTGAGCCTCCTCCCGCAGCTCATGCCGCGGTTCTACTCGATCACGACGTCCCCTCTGGCCGATCCCCATCGCATGGGCATCGCCTTCACGGTCGTCGACGAGCTCGTTGGCCCCGAGGGGACGATCCGCCGGCGGGGCCTCTGCACCGAGTGGCTCGAGGCGCTCTGCGCGCCGCTGCTGGACAATGCCTCGCCGCCGCCGCCGCCGTCGGCGATGATGATCCGCGTGCCCATGTTCCTCCGCCCGACGCGGGACTTTGTGCTCCCCGCGAGTCACGAGTGGCCGCTGATCCTCATCGGCCCCGGGACGGGCGTGGCGCCGTTCATGGGCTTTCTCGAGCACCGGCGGCTCGAGGTCACCCGCCGTGCGGCCCTGGCCTCGGCCGTGTGCTCGGGGAGCTGGCGCGGGGGCCTCGAGCTCGAGCTCGTCGAGGACGCCGAGTTCCACGAGCCCCCGCCGTCGCAGGCCACCGCGGCCCGAGGGACGTTCCTCTTCTTTGGCTGCCGGCGGGCCGAGGAGGATTGGATCTTTGAGGACGCGATGCGGGCCCACGTCGCCGCGGGGACCCTCCGGGGGCTCTTCACGGCCTTTTCCCGGGCCCAGGCCGAGAAGCACTACGTCCAGCACGAGCTCCGGCGCCACGGGGCCCTCGTCGCCGACCTCGTGCTCCAGGGCGGCGGGTACGTCTACGTCTGCGGCGATGGCACGCAGATGGCCCGGGACGTCCACGCGGCCCTCCAGGAGGTCCTCCAGGAGCACGGCGGGCTCTCGGCCGAGGACGCCGAGCAGCGCCTCCGAGACCTCGCGACCCGGCAGCGCTACGTCCGCGATATCTGGTAATCGGTCGGGTCCGCGTCCCGTGCCGTCGCCGTCGTCATTGGATTTCGAGTGCGTGGGAGCGCGAGGGCACCTCCCCCGTGGACGGGCAAAAGGCCAATTTGCGCCTTGTGCCTTGATCGCAGCATGCGCTTGCTCCTGCTGCGGTGCAGAGTCCACGCAAGAGCGTCCTCCGCCTCCCACCGCTCTCGATCCGCCCGCCCGCCAGCCCACGATCACATGCCGACTCGTTCTCCATGCAGTGAATGAAAAGAATAGAAAATGGAGCAACGCTCATCTCATGTCTCTGTAGTGCGGGGCGCCCGCTGCCCCACTGCGCCGGCCTCGCGGGATCGCGTACTGCGTGTGTGCGACGGCGCGTTGTCGTCTCCTGGTGCTTTGTTTGGCCTTTTGGGCGTCGGTTGCGAGAGCGGCCTTTCTCGTCGGACGGTGGCGCACCGACGCGGCTACTCACACACCTTATCGGATCGCAGCACTACGACTCCGCGTCGTGCGAGCCAGAAGCATGCCCGCCACCGCCAGTCCCGCTGCTTCCGCGACCGCGACCACCAGAGCCCACGACGACGACGAGCGGCTCGCCGAGTCGTTCATCATCGCCACCAAGCGCCTCGATGGTACGGACCGACGGCGGTCCCCAAGGGACGAGTGGGGCACTGATGCGGATGACCCATTCTTTCCCCAGGCACCCCCGCGGAGCTCGCGTTCGCGTACCCGCCCCCCAAGGGCCACGATGCCACCGAGTTTTGCGAGAACATCACGATGGTAAGACGCACCTCGTCCTTTTGTCGCCGTCGCATTGTCCTGACGTCCCCTCGACGCCAATGCTGGCAGTTCATGTTCCCCCATGGCTACGTCCGGCGCTGGGACGGTCGGGCCCTCCCGCCGCCGCCGGTGCACAACCTCTTCACCCTCACGGACGCCCACGGGGAGCACCTGTACGGGGCCTCCCTGAGCTTCTTCGAGACCTCGACGACCAGCTCCGGCGGCGGGGCCAAGTCCCTGGCCGTGCTCAGCCGCCGGCCCATCTACACGGTGCTCCTCCGTTACCTCGAGCAGCTCTTCCTCCTGGGGCTCCATCAGCACCGGGCAAACAGCGCCATCCCGCGACTCGCCGAGACCGACCCCACGGAGCTCGAGGCCCAGCACTGGGACGCCCTCGAACGGACCCTCTGCAATCTCCTCCACGAGGTCCCCGCGCCCCATCGGGGCCTGGCGGTGCAGGTGCAGGTCGCGGGGCTCGAGCTCATCGTCGAGCGCCCGCCCCTCGGGGACTTTGCCTTTGACATGGACCCCGAGCTCATGCTCTACGCGCTCATGACCCTCGACCCCCGGGTCCTGATGCAGCTCTACCACCACGTGCTCCTCGAGCACCGGGTCCTGATCGTCGGCCACGACGCCGTGCTCGTCACGGCCATCGTCGAGACCCTCAAGAGCCTCGTGTTCCCCCTCACGTGGCTCCACGTCGTGATCCCGAGTCTCCCGGATGCCCTCGACCTCAGCACACTCCTCGATGCCCCCGTGCCGTTCCTCGCCGGGGCCCACGCCGCGCAGCTCGCCCACGTCGAGATCCCCCCGTGCGTCGTCAAGTACGACGCCACCGACGGCAAGCTCGTCGTCGTCGCTGCCCTCGGGGAGGACAGCGCCGTGCTCCCGCCGCTGCCCGAGGCCGCGACGCGGATCTTCGCCAAGCTCGCGACCATCCGCCTCCCGGACCTCCACGTCCAGCGCAAGGAGCTCCAGACGCGCCTCTGGGAGCGCCGCATGCAGCTCCAAAAGTGCGGGCTCCTGTCGAGCACCGTCGGGGCCACGACGACTGCAAACGACACGGTCATGGCCCGGGAGGATGACAATAACCAGAATGAGCCCACGCCGCCACTGGCATCGGCGACAGCGGCGGCGGCGGGAATCCCGAGCATCGCCCCGCGCACGTACTTTCTCGTCAAGCAGAGCACGGTCCACCGCAAGGTCCTCAAGCTCTTCCTCGAGCTCACGGGCTCGTACCTCCAGGACTACGTCGTCGGGATCAACCCCCACAGCCGGCGCTTCGAGACCGAGCGCTTCCTCGACCGCAAGGCCGGTGGCACCAGCAGCAGCAGCGGCGGCGGCAGCAGCAGCAGTAGCAGCGGGAATCACCACCAACGGCGCTTCTTCCAGGCCCTGGCGCAGACCGCCCAGTTCCAGGCGTGGGTCGCCCAGCACCACGATTACGTCCGCAACAGCCTCGGGCTCGAGGAGGCCAGCAAGTTTCACTTTGTCCACCGCGCGCTCCTGCAGTCGGCCCCGTCGGCATCCTCCATGTCCCCTCCGGGCTCGTCGGATGCGCCGTTGATCACCTTAGGCCTGGGCCCCGGGGCCTCGGCCCCGGCCAAGACCTTTGTCGCCCACGCCCCACAGGTCACCCACGCCCGGCGAACCCCAATAGCCCACGCGCGGCTCTCAGTTTCAACGGCCCGCGCGTCATCGATCTCTGCGGAGGGCGGCGACGTGGTCTTCCCCATGCCCCGGCTCGAAGCCTTTGGCACGCCCCGGGCCATCCGCTTCCCCGCCCGGGCCAGCGACGCCGTCCACGCCTCGCTCGGGAACGTGCTCCCCGCGCAGACCTCGACGACGACGGCCAGTCGACGCCGGGTACGAAACGACGAGCCCTCGGGGATCCATTCCCACATTCGCCCCTCACGTCGCTCACGAGTTCTTGTAGGTCTCCAAGGACGGCTCGGACTGGATGCAGAGCTTCCTCCGGACCGTGCCCCTGCCGTCGGCGGTCCGGCGCGGGGAGCTCCTCGGCGGCACCAGTACGAGCAACCAGGAGCCCACGGCGCCGTTCAAGCGCTCGCGGACCATCGACCGGCTCAAGAGCGCGACGCCGTTTTACCGCTCGATGACCCACAAGGCCCTGCACCTCGCGTCAACGCCCTCGGCCTCGACGACGAGTTCGTCGTCGTCGTCGTCGCCCAGTTTCTCGGCCTCGTCGACGGCCCCGGCAACGCGCCCGCCGACGGTCGTCAAGTCCATTTGGCTCCTCACCGCGGGCTCGTGCCCTCGGTGCCGGGACGCCGTCGTGGAGCTCACGCAGCGCCTCAGCGATGTCCTCGCGCTCGACCCGGACAAGACCGCGCACGGGGCGACGGAGGGCTACTGCGCGCTCATCGGGGCCCTCGGGGACTGCGGCCACGCGAGTGAGGCCAAGGCCGTGTTCGAGGAGTGCCTCAGCGGGAGTGCGCTCGTCTCGCTCGCGGGGATCGCGAGCGTCCCCCACTACTGGCGGCCCTTCAGCGCGCTCGTCCGGGCCTACGTGCGCAATGGGCTCGTCCAGCGGGCCTTTGACCTCCTCGTGCAGGTCGAGCTGGACGAGGAGCAGCTCCTGGACCCATCGCTTGGGGCCGTGGCTTTTGCCGCCGACGTCCTTGGTGCCGCCAAGGAGACGCTCGTCGAGCGGGTCTTTGTGACGTTCAGCAGCGGCCACCTGGGCATGTGCCTGGCCCCGCGGCAGTCGGCGACGGGCGCGGGCTGCGAGCTCATTGCCTTTCATCGCGAGGACAACATGGAGCCGGGCAACGACAGTGACGGCGCGGTCAAGGGCGTTGACGACGACGAGCGCATCGCCCGGACGAGCGGCCTCCGCCCGCACGACGTCGTCGAGACCATCAACGGCGAGATGGTCCTCCACCAGGGCTTTGACGAGACCATCACGGCCCTCAAGCAGGCCAGTCGGCCCATGACCGTCACGTTCCTCCGGGGCCTCGATGACCTCGAGCGGCTCCGTGAGGACGGCCCCAATGGGGACGACGGCACGGGGCCCCGCCGGGCCTCGAGCTCGGCCTCGGCCTCGAGCACGACGGCAGTCGTCGATGGCTCGACCAACCACCACCCCCACCAATCCGGGAGCGCCGCGTCGTCGTCCTCCTCCTCCAAGAGCACCCCCCGTCGGGACCTCTGCGATCGCTTTGGGCTCTTGCCCCGGCGGGGGATCCGCGTGACGACCCTCGCCGACTGCCAGTGCTGCGGGACCCGCCTGAGCCTCACGGACGTCCAGCGCGGGTGGTCGGCGGATGCCAACGACTACCGCACGCGGTGCGGGCAGTGCGGCCACCGCTTCGTCCCGCGGCTCTGCATCATGCTCGGGGTCATGACGGCCCTGTACCGGCCCACGACGACCCCTGAGACCACGAGCAACAGCACGAGGACGGCAACGCCCTCGACGCCGTGGGCCGCTGCTCGGCTCCCCCAGGGGGCGACGGTCGAGCACCTCGAGTACCTGTCGCTGCCGGTCATCCGCAAGGAGCTCCGGAACCTCGCGCAGACGCTCCCGCTGACGGAGCTGAGCATGCGGGAGCTCCGGGAGCGCAAGCCCCGGATCTACTGGAACATCGTCGTCAAGCTCCTGTCGCTGGCGGTGCCCATTGACTTTTTGGACCTCCCGGACATGACGACGACTACCGAAAAGCCACCGGGGGGCACAAGGGCGACGGAGGAGAAGCGGGAGGAGGGGAGTGAGAGGAGCGAGAGGAGACGGGGGGAGGAGGAGGGGGAGAAACCAGAGGGGGAGGAAGAGGAGGGCGGAGAGGAGGAAGAGGAGATCGTCCGACGCCTGCGGGAGCTTGTCCGACGGCGTCACGCCCGAGCTCGCAAGAGGTGCCCTGAGCTGGGCATCGAGGAGATCACGCGCGCTGTGTTGCGGGGTCTCGAGCAAGCCCTCGTCGGTGGCCAGCAGCGTGCAGTGTCCCAGCCCAGCGCCCACGCAGCGACACGGAAGAGCAGCGTCGAGAACAAGGAGGCCTTGCGAAGCGTGGACCGCCGACGATCGTCCTCCAACCAGCAGCAGCGCTCCCAGGCCCCGCGATCGGACGCGAAGCGAAGAGCGTCGCCCGTGGAGGAGGAGGAAGTGGAAGATGAGGACGATGAGCGGCGCCATTCCGGGGACGAGCGCGAGACTGACGTCGAGGACATGCGCAGCAGCCGCACGCTGAGTGTCACCGACTCGATCACCCTGGACGAGTCCCCTCACCTCCAGCCCGCGAGCATGGCGGCGGTGTGCAAGCGCCCGAGCAAGTTCATGCCCAGTCTGCCCAGTGCGCCATTCCGGCGGGCCTCGCGGACGATCCCCAGTGCGCACGGCAAGTGAGGAACCGAGGCCACGACAACACGTAGACGCATTGTTTACAGTCTCCGGCTCTTGTTATTGTGCGAAATACACAACTCTCTCTCTCTCTCTCTCTCTCACTCACTCGCTCGCTCGCTCATGTCTTTAGGATCCTCTGGTCTGGTTCGGTTGTTGATAGCGTCCAGCGTCGCCTTTAGCACCCCGAGCATCTCCATCATCTGCTCATGGGCCTCACGTGCCTCCTGGCGTCGATCCTCGCGGTCCTGGAGCCACTCTCTGTGGCGACGCTCAGTCTCCTGCTGCCGCTGCTGGAGATCGGTCCGAAACTCGGCGCGCTCGCGCTCCAGTTGCTCGCGGAGAGCGCGCATGGCCCTGAGCTCGGCTCGAAGGAGCTGAGGGAGCTCCACGTCCGTCGGCTCATCAGACAGCCCCGCGGTCATCCGGGTGCGTTTGCGGGTCGCGAGCGGATAGCTCGCACCTGTCCGGCGCTCGTGGCTGCTGCGGGTCGTTGCCTGAGCCCCGCCCTCGTTGGGCCCATAGGCCCGCATGCCGATCCGTCGACGCGCCGTGGTCCCGACCGGGGCAACGGGCCCATTCCCAGCGCTCGCGTCGCTGGATTGTTCGTGGTGGTGGTGGTCGGGACGCGGCAGCGGGGGGTTGGTCGTAGCGGGATCCTCACCGCTGGAGCCCTCGTCGCGCGGGGCCATGGGGCGATCGCGCTCGTAGGTCGTATCCTCGACCTCCTCCGTGGCGTCTCCTCGTTGGGCCGCCTCCGTAGAGTCCATGGCTCGTGCCGGGCCCTCGACTTCTTCTTCTTCTTCCTCCTCCTCTGCCTCGGTTGCGTCCTCGTCGCCCTCAATGCGGTCACTGGGGCGGTGGTCATCGTAGAGTTGCGAGTGTTGCGCCCGGCCCGGAGCAAAGTGGCGCACGGGCGTCGTCGTCAACGACGGCGCCGGGGAGCCCGCGGCCGGGGAGGAGGCCGCGGAGCTGATCGAGAGCCTCGGGCCCCGGCGGTAGCTCCGCGCGTGGCGACTCGCGACCACGGCATCGAGGATCGCGAGCATCTCCTGGTCCTCCTCCGGGGTCCACGGGGGCGCCCCGGCGCCGCCCTTGAGCTGCAGGGGCTCGCCCCGTTCGTAGCGCGTCGAGAGGATCACGACGCGGTCGTGGCACGCCCGGGCCGAGAACTGCACCCCGGGGAACGCCCGGCAGAGCTCGTCGCACACGGCCGTCCAGGCCCGGGCCGTGTGGCCGTGGGGGACGTGATGGGGCCCATGGAGACGGACGGCCCGGAGCAGGGCCAGGTCCTGCACCCGCGTGAAATTGCGGCGCTTGTGCTTGCGGCTGACGGTGGTGGTGGTGGTGGTGGTGCTGCCGCCGCTCGCTGGGGCTGGGACCGGGGCCGGGGCCGAGGCCGTGGCTGGGGCCGCGCCATGGGGGGTGGCCGCCGCGGCGCTGTTGCCGTTGCCGCCTCCGGGGTTGGCAATGGCGCCGTCACTGGGATCCATCGCCGCCGACGCCGCTGGCGCTGCCTCTGGGGCGCGATGGTGATGATGGCGATCGCTATTCGTCGGGGACGGGGGCTCGGCGAGCAGCTGCAGCCCCGCGGCGGCCGCGGCGCTCGTCGTCGTCGTCGTGGTCGTCGGTGTCGTCGTCGTGGGCATTTTCATTTTCCTAATGGTTGGGGGAAACGGAGGAAATGGGGGGTTTGTACGGAAATCCGTAAGTGCGCTTGACTGGGAAGGCGCGCACTTACGAGGTTTTCCAGTTGGCACACGTCGCAGGTGAAGGGATGGATACCTTTCATTCCTTTCCACACACAGCATTTCCATTGATGCTCACCACGACGATCCAGCGCACGACTCGCGTGTAAGGACCGCGGACGAGCATCCGCTGTCAGTGTCGTGCGGTTGCCCCGTGGTCGGCGTTCTGGGGGGGGGGCAGCGGTCGCCCGGTCTATTAATTTCATCAACTGGAAACTGAGGAGTCGCCCCTGGGCGGTATGGTTTGACTGTGATCACCCCCGTCAGCGATCCACAATGCAGGCGGCAGTGGGTCCCGATGGCCCGGCAGAAGCTGCTTCCCCTGCTGCTGGGGGTTCTGGGATCCGCGTGGCCTGGGACAAGACCGCACGGGCCTTTGTCCCGGCG
>JAADYI010000423.1:0-18060 GCA_023338185.1 Lagenidium sp. CBS 127285
AAAAAAAAAAAAAGAGCAAGAGAGACGCAACACGCGCTTACTCGGCGACGAAGACACAGCGTGGGGCGTTGACGACGCAGGAGAAAAACTCGACGGTCTGGTTCCCGGACGTGACCAAGACTCTTCCGGACGGAGTCTTGCCGTGCTCGTATATGGACAGCCCGATGGGCGTCGGGACCGTCGGGACCGTCGTCATCTCCGGGTCGGCGTCGGGTTTGACGCCAAAGGCCGATCGGAAGTCATCAAAATCGTCGAGGTCGTCCCCGTAGTAGCCGTCCTGGGACGATGAGGCCGTGGAGGAGCTCGAGTGGTAGTAGGTCGTGCCGTCGCCGTGGTAGTACTGCGACGAGTTGTTGTAGTGGTAGTCACCGCCGTAGGCCGACGAGCCGTAGCTGCCGCTGCGGTGGTGGTGGTGGTACCCCTGGGCCTTGAGCGGCGGGGAGCTGCTGCCGTAATGCCGCGAGGCGTGCTGGGGCTGGTCCTCGTAGTACTTGGTCGGCGAGTACGAGGGGCTGCCGCCGCCGCTGCTCTGGTTGGACGCGTGGTGGTGGGCGGCGTGGGGCCCGTGGTGATGGTGGTAGCCGCCGCCGCGCGTCGACGACGAGTAGCGATTCGCGTACATGGGAGCGCGAGAGAGTAGAGGGGGGAGCAGGCGTTGGTCGCTTTTTCTGGAATGCCCGTGGTGGCTTGATGATTGAGGAAGCGCCCCAACACACAGAGAGACAAACAAGCCAAGGTCAGGAGCAGAGGCCGACGACGGCAGTCGGCGGTGGCGTCGCTGTATTGCGAGCAGCTGCTGGGCAAACAAGAAGCTGTAAGTTACCCGCTGCAGAGGCAGCCCGAAACAGCCTGGGCCGTCAGCGACACTTGGGAAATGTATGGAGTTCAGCAGCCCCGTGTCAGCTCTACCATCCCAGATTGTTCTCTCAACGGTAAAGTTTCCAGTCCGCACAGTCTCCCCGCACAACAAGTTCAGGGCCTTCCCGCACTCGAGCGTAATTTACCGTCCAGGTGTGTAGTGTGACTCACCGGCTTTTGCGGATTGTGGCGTTGCAGAAAAGGGCCGCGCCAATTCCAGCAAAACATTTCGCACCTCCCGCAGCGACACACAACCAACCCACAAAACACAAGTGCAGCCACCCACAGCCAAAAGTTAAATTTTCCGTCATTCTCAAAATTTGCCCAACTGAGGGAGGCAGGGCACTACTCCAACAAAAACGGACTCTTAGGCACCGTCGCATCGTTGACAGCGGTGAAAGGCATGTGTCACAACCTCCTGGAATGCAGTGTTGTGGAGTGTTGAGTGACGATGACGGCAACGCTTTGGTGATTCACCAATGCAGTGTTTGCCGTGCTGGGTCGTGATCAACACACTGAACCGGGCACGCCGTCGCCCAGTTGGCGCTGCCACCGCGCGCTTGTTTGGACTCGCCGTCACTGCATCACGCATTGGACGGTCATCCTCTCCTAACAACAACAGCCTAGGTCTTAGTGCATCTGCTCCACGGCGTAACAAATCTTGGGCACACTTCTGGTCCAACTGACCCGGCATCTCTCGCGAATCAACTTGTTGGTGGTTTGCATGATTCATCCGCACGAGCCATCTGATGCCGATGGAATTTGGTGCTGTGTGTGGCAGAGTGGCTCCAACGACGCTGACCTTCCGACATGCACATGCACGGTGGTGGTGGTCATACACATGGCGTCGTCGATGGCCCTTTCAGCCAATCACCTTATCCCGTCCTCCATTTCGGCCAATCTCGTCCCTGCATGGTCACGTTGAACCAAGTCAAGTGGCCAACCCGATCACTCCAACGCAACCTGTGACCCCACAACTGGCACCCATCATTTCCATCCACCCTCTTTGGAATAATGCGCCCGTCGCGCTCGCTTCATCCATCACTTGCAGCGGCAACGGTGTCCCCCGATTGACAGATCGAGCGAGCGCGCCCGGACCCACTTGGACAATCGAATTCGTGGTCATGCGCGCGATCGTCACCACCCGCCACGGGGACCCCCGCCTGGAGCCCAAGCTCCTCGAGCTCCGCACGGACGCCGCCGCCGTCGCGCCCCTCGCCGACGGCCGCCTGCGCCTCCGCGTCCACGCCTGCGCGCTCAACCACATTGACACCAAGATGCTCCTCCGCGCCGCCACCGCGCCCTTCACCCCCGGCGTCGAGGTCAGCGGCGTCGTCGAGGCCGTCGGCCCCAAGTGCGAGGGCTTCCGTCCTGGGGACCGGGTCATGGCCGTCGTCCGCCCCCGCGCCGGGGGCGGGGGCCTCGCCGAGTCGGTCGTCGTCGAGGCCGCGCTCGCGGCCAAGCTCCCGAGCGGCCTCCGCCACATCGAGGCCGCGAGTCTCCCGTTCGCGGGCGTCGTGGCCCTCGAGGCCCTGCGCGTCGCCAAGCTCCGCCCCGGAGCCCGCGTCGTTATTCTCGGGGCCGCCACGGCCGTCGGGGTCCTCGTCGCGCAGCTCGCCCGTCGCGCGGGGGCGGCGTTCGTGGGAGGCACGGCCCTCGAGCCCGCGCTCGTCGAGGGCCTCGGGCTCGACCAGGTCCTCCCCGAGGATCCCCACGCGTGGGCCGCGGGCCTGCCCAAGCGCGAGCTCGACGCCGTCTTCAACTGTCACGGGGGCGAGCCCACGGCCTGGCGCGACGCCGAGGCCGTGCTCCATGCGCGCGGGGTCTACGTCACGCTCCTCGGCGAGATCCTTGACGGCAGCGGCTCGGTCACCTCGGCCACGCAGCTCCTCACGCTCGGCTTTGTGAGCATGTGGAAGGCGTTCTGGCCCACGACCTCCAAGCTCAAGCCCGTCGGTCTCTTCCCCTCGACCAAGACGATGGAGGAGCTCCTGGCGATGGTCTATGCCGAGCAGCTCCGGCCCATCGTGGACCCGTCGACGCCCGTGGCCTTCCAGCCCGGGGCCGTGCAATCGGCGCTTGCCCAGCTCCAGGATGGCCGCGTCCGGGGCAAGCTCGTCGTCGCCGTGCGCCCCGAGGAAGGCGAGACCAAGTGAGGTAGAGCCATGGCAGTGTGCTTTGTATTTGTGCTTTGTATTACTCGAGGGCGTAATTGGGATGCAGGGTTAAATAGCGCTGTTGCTTGTGGGCCTCCTCCTGTGCGGGCGTGCGGCGGCGGGGGCGGCGAGCGCGGGCACGGGCGCGGGGCACGCTAGCCGTCGTCCCATCGTCCTCGTCGCCGTCCTCTTCCTCCTCCCCGAGCTCGTGCGCATCCGCATCGGCGTCCTCGGTGTTCTTGGCCATCGCCGCCGCCGCTGCGCGACGCATCGGGAGCCGCCGCTGGGGGGTGGCATCGCCCTCGCTCTCGTCTTGTTCCTCCTCCTGTTGGTCTTGCTCCTCCTCTTCGGCGGCCGCCATCGCCTCGTCCTCGTCCTCGACCTCGACGACCGACAGGATCTTGTCCTGCACGAGCCGGTCGATGACGCTGCTGATGAGCTTCTTCTCACGGGACAACTGCGCTTCGGACGTGATGTCCTGGGCCGCCAGGTACCACGTGACGACTTCGCCCTGGAGCACGCCGCCGTCCTCGTCCTCGTCGCCCACGTTGTCGTCGCCGCCACCGCCAGCGCGTCGAGCGACCCGCGCCGCGAGCTGCTCCTCCTCCTGCTCTCGAATGTACCGGGCGATCGCGCGTTGGATCGCCGCATAGCGCTCAAACGACAGCGTCGAGTCGGCCCCGGCGCTCTCCCCGCCCCCGGCAGTGGAGGTCGCGGGGGGCTCATCGACAAACCCATCGCCCGTCGTCGTGCTCATGGCGGCGGCGGGGGCACCACCACCGGTTCCACCCGTTCCACCGTTGCTGCCGCCACCGCCACCGTCACGGCCGTCGTCGTCGTCGTCGCCATCGTGGTGGTCGCCGTCCTTGCCATTCACGCCGGGGACCACGGGGAGCTCGAGCTCGACGTGCTGCATGTCCACGTGGATGATCGACTTGCTGAGGAGCCGATAGGCCTCCTGGACGTGCCCGACGAGGACCTTGTCGCTGAGGTCGAGGCGCGCGAGGGCCTCCGAGAGGCGGATCATCGACTCGAGCTGCCGGACCGTGATCCGGTAGGCGATGTTGCTCTGGCCGTTGCTCACAACGTCGTTCTCCCGGAGGCTCCGGTAGCACGCGACCATCATCCGCTTGGCCTCGGGGGTGATCGCCGGGTTCAGGGTCCGGGCAAACTTGATATAGCGCTTGAGGTCCTCCTCGCTGTAGCCCCCATCGAGGGCCCGGTGGTCCTGGAGCCCGAGGGGCATGTGGATGTTGACAATGTGCTCGGCGATCTTGAGGTCCACGTGCTCGTCGCAGTCGTCGAGGATGACGAAGAAGAGGTCAAAGCGGCTCATGATCGGGGCCGAGATGTTGACATTGTACTTGAGCGTCTTGGTCTTGTCGTAGCGCCCGTTCTGGGGGTTGGCCGCCGCGAGGATCGACGTCCGGGCGTTGAGCGTGGCCTGGATCCCGGCCTTGGTGATCGAGATGGTCTGCTGCTCCATGGCCTCGTGGATCGCCACCTGGTCCATCGGGTCCATCTTGTCAAACTCGTCAATGCAGCAGATGCCATTGTCCGCGAGCATGAGCGCCCCGGCCTCGACGCAATAGTCCCCGCTGTCGGCGTCCCGGGTCACCGACGCCGTGAGACCCGCGGCCGAGCTCACCTTGCCCGACGCGTAGATGGCCCGCGGGAGGAAGCCGCAAATGTACTTGAGGAACTGCGACTTGGCCGTCGATGGGTCCCCGACGATGCACACGTTGATGTCCCCGCGGAGCTTGATCCCCTCGAGCGTCGTCTTGTGGACGCCCCCAAAGAGCATGAGCAAGATCCCCCGGCGGATCTCATCGTGGCCGTACACGGTCGGGCAGATCGACTTGGCCATCTTGGCGTACCGCTCCGGGTCCTCCTTCATCTGGCGGATGACCTCGAGCTCCTCCTCGCTGAAGTCCTGGGCCGCGTCCTGCTCGTCCTCGCCAAACTCGCTCCGAATCGAGATGCTGTTGAAGCGCTGCTCCATCGTCTGCACCGAGCACGCGAGGAAGCACGTCTTGTACGTGAGCTCGCGCACGCCCAGGGCCTTGAGTCCCCGGACGCCCTCGCCCTCCATGCCCTGCGTCGAGTGCTCGCCACCGCCGCCCCGGGGGCGATTCGAGCGCGTCGCGACCGCCGTCTCGCCGCCGGCCTTGACAAACTTGGACACGTCCGGGACCACGATCAGCGAGCCCGTGAAGACCACCCGGTCCCCGGCCTTGGCTTGCTCGACGTTCTCGTGGCGGAGGACCACGTCGATGGAGCGGGGCATGCTCCCCGGGGGGATCTCGTCGCTGTTCTCCTGGACCTTGACCCGCTGCCAGTCGACAAACACGCTCTTCTCCGTATTGAGCTCCCAGAGGGACGTGTTGGGGCAGAACGGGTTCTGGCACTTGACCGGCTCCGTGTACTTGAACTGCTGCTCGATGCCCGTCGTGTCCCCACCGCAGTCGCCGCACGTGAAGGCCCCAAAGAGCAGCTCCGGGCGGACCTCAGACGTGCGCGTGACGGTCCCCGAGAAGGACACGAGCTCGCCGATGTTGCGGGTCCGGAGGTCCCGAATGCTGCAAACGCATGCACGAGGGAGGGGGGTGAGTGCCACGATGTCAGAACGACCAAACACACACAACGTCGTTGCAGAAACGCACTGGGAGACGTGTTGAAAGTTGTAAAAGCAAACGAAAAACTCGCGCGGGGTCTTATTGGCGTCCTCGTTGAGCACGTATGCGGCGTCCTCCATGCGGACGAACTCAAAGACCGCCCGGCGGAGGTGGGGTTCCCATCGATAGTACTGCGCCTGGATCGCGTGGGCGAGATCCGGGTCGAATTCGAGCACATGCGTAAAGTCCACGAAGAGCGAGGACGTCTCGGTGTTGCGCATGACCTCGGCCTGCTGGCTGTAGTTGACTGTCGGGCGGAGGGCCTCGTCTTCGTGGCCGCCACCCTGCTCGGCGTCGTCCGCCGCCATGGGTTGCTGCCCATAGCCGCAGAGGAACTGGAGAAAGCGCGTCTTGACGGCCTCGGCAGTCGTGTCCACGACGATCTCCACCTGGGCGCCTGAGGGGTTCAGAGGCGCTGACCTCCCCGCTGGGTTGCCGTTCCGCCCGCGTTTGGTCCCGCCTCCAGCGCCGCCGCCGCTGATGTTCATGACTGCGCGTGTGTGGCGTCTGCTGGTGTCGATATTGGACTACCCGACGGGGTTTTGGCGCCAAATCTGAATTACCGGGCCGGGTTTGAGTCGGGTTCTGAGAAGTACTGGGGTGGGCCAGCTTACGCAGTTTTGGCATGTCACTAACACGGGTTTTTTCATGATCAAATGGAATGGTGCATCCTGCACTGAGCTGCCAAAACAGCATCTATGAATGGACAGCAATGGGAAGTGGGTGAGGACCAAGGAACAATAACAAGCGAACTCTACTGGACAGCATAGATAAGAGGAACATCAGCAGGAGGTAAGGTGGAAATGACGGAATGGAAGGGGATGCGGGGGGACGTGGAGCGAGGCACTGCATCTGCCATCGCAGGGGCCATCCCCGCACATTGCCAACCGCCACCGCCTCATGCCTGTTGCTTCATCCGCGTTGCCTCACGCTTGAGTCGGACCTCCTCAAACTTGCGCTCCAACTTGCTCATCGACTGATTCAGCGAGTCGAGCTGCGTCGAGTGACCACCAAGGGTCTCGAACATGACGCCCTGCTGAGCCGCGAGCTGCTGCTGTGTCTCGGTCGTGCGAGCAAGAAGGTTCATCAACATGGAGCCCATGTTGCCCAGGTTACCGGCCTGCTGGCCCCCGACTTCGATTGCCGTCGAAGTCGACGCAGGCGCGGGGGTGCTCTGGACGAGCGCATTGCTCGGCGCTGCAGGAGCAGCGGCAGGCACGACGGCCTTGGAAGACGCGGCAACGGGAGCAGCCTTGACGACGCCTGTGGGCTTGACGGGCGCCGGAGGGGGCACTGGAACCTGCTCTCGCATGGTGGTCTCGCCAGGAGTCTGCTCGGTCTTCCCAGCGGACGTTGGCGGCGATCGCGACACCGGTGCGAGGGGCTTTTCCTTGGTCGGCTCGAGCGAGGACGTTCGCTGGAGCACTGGGACGGCCTCACCCGCGGGCTTGAGCCGCTCGTCCATGTACTTCAGCACCTTGGCGGCGATCTTGTGGAGAATCTTGGCGTCGACCTCGGTATGGGACTTGACGTCGAAGACAAAGACCGAGCCGATGCAAAAGCCTTTAGGGGTTGTGATCGGAACGCCGGCGTAGAAGCGCACGGCCGAGGCCCGGGTCACGAGGGGGTTGTTCATAAATCGCTCATCCTGCGAGGTGTCCTCGACGATGAGCGCCCGCTTGGGGTGCATGATCGTATGGGCGCAGAGCGCAACATCGCGGGGGATCTGCTTCTGCGTGAGGCCGCTGTTGGCCTTGAACCACTGCCGCTGTTTGTCGATAAAGCTGACGGCGGCAATGGGGCACTTCATCTCCTTGCAGGCGATCCGGCAGAGCTTGTCGAACTTCTCATCAGGCTCCGAGTCAAGGATGTTGTACCGCGCGAGCTCGGCGAGGCGGGCGTCCTCGTTGACGGGGATCGGGGCCCGGGGCCACGGGTGCTTCCAGTCAAAGTTGAGCGCGTAGCCGTACTTGGCGGTGGGGGGGGCGGCGGTGGAGGCGGCCATGGTCGTCGCGAGTCAGTTATCTCGGGCGGATTCGGATCTGTCTGGGTGTGGCTCGGCCCCTCGTCCCGCTCACACACACGTTCGCAGTGGGGGGCTGTCTGTCGGTCGGCGGCGGCTTGCTGGTTGCGGTCTGGTTGTGGCCAAAGCGAATGAGCAGACGAGTGAGCGAATCCCTGTCACTCGCCGGATCAGGCCGGACTCAGTCCGCAGAGACTCTCGACAGCCCTCGTGCCACGAGTCGTGGTGTGCACACTGTGCCCGGCTGTCGGCGCAAGAGAGCGCGGGCCTGTTGCTCCGCGCAACAGAGGACGACCACAACAAGCCCCGCCCTGCTTGCCACGAAGCCACTCGCGCTGTCACCAGGTGGCGGACCCCCTCTGACGCTGAACATCGCCAGCATCCCAGCTGGCATGACCCACACCTACCCGCGCGCCTTTGGACCCCTCTGTAACTCACGCTGGCAAGAGAGCCAATCACCACATTGCTGGCCACAACAATCGTCTGTTTGTACAATGGAACGGCGTTACCCCAGCCCTTTCATGACCTCACAATAACTCACAGCTCGGGAACATCGTCGGTCTGGATGGGCTTTTGAGTTCGGGAACGACGTTCGAGTCCAGAGATCCAGTCACGAACACCTTGAATCAACATTGTGAATGTCTGAGTCTGCTTTGTTGTTGGACCACCCACACAACAGCGCACTTCAGATAAGAAAAGCAAAATCTGGACTCGGTCCGAAGATCGCTTGTTGACACCGGAACAACTCCACAGCAAGTTGCTGTCGCAACAACAGCAGCAATCCAACGCCAACTTGATCATTTCACCCAAGTTGCATGTACTTCAAAGTACTATTACATGTAAAGCACGACTGTCATCGCTCCCACGATCAACGCGCTTGACGCCGTCGTCACAAGGCCAGGAGCGCCGGATCCCTTCTTGGAGTCACCCGGGGCATCGCCCGCAAGGCGGGACTTCGGCGGGGCATCGGCCGAGTAAGCGTACACAACCGTGTTCTCATATACGCAGTCCGACACCGAGTTGGGCAAGTGGAAGCACATCGAGCCAAAGTCCTTGTCCATGTCCTTGATGCCATTCTGGACAACCTTGGTGACGTGTCCCGACGGTGTGAGTTTCATGTCGGTGACAATCCCATCAAAGGACTTTGCCAAGCCCGTGACGACGCTTTCCTCGGATAATGCCCAATCGATGATCTCCTTGCCGTCCATGCACTCGCCCTTGGCGAAAATGTCGGCAAACTTCGACTTGGTCACCAGCGGGAGCTGCGCGACATCCGTGAGGAGCAGGTTCAATGGCGCAAAGCACACGTCCAGTGGGTCCTGGTCCAAAAAGAACTTGTACTTGTCGCCGTTCGCGAGCTTGAACTCCTCGCCCTTCATCGCCCCACAGCCCTCCTCGTTTGGCACCTGGAGGAGTCGGCTCACGTCGAGCATCGACTGACCCGAGCCCACAATCTCCATGATTGTCGCACCACAGGTTTCGTTCTTCTGATTGTTCTGACGGTCTTTGTACGTGCGAATCGAGCAAAGGACATCCCCGACGCGTTTTGCAATCGCCGGCAAGAATGTCTTCAGGTCCTGCCCAAAGAGCACCTTGAGCTGCTTTCCCATATCCGCACAGCACTCGCCACCCGCGACGATGAGTTTCTCCAGTGCATCGACGACGAGCGTGTCCACGCACGGGAGAATCGATTTCTTGAACGACGGGCACAACGACTCACGAAAGTACTCGTCATTGAACCCAAAGGCCGACGAGTTGGACGACGAGCCCCCAGTGAAGGCGCTGACGCATTTGGTCTTTTCACTGTCCGAGAGGATCTGCATCCCAATGGACATAATGTCGGTGGAGGCGAGGCACTGGGACAGCCATGGGACCTGCTTGTCGAGGGGCGCCAAGAGCTGGTGTAGGGGCATGTTCTTGAGGTCCGGGGGGAGGGAAATGAACGACAGAGCGCTGTAGATGGAGGCCGTCGAGTCCGAGAGCATGAGGCACTTCTTGGTCGTCGGCGCAGGCGCATCGGCGGCGAGCGTTGGTCCCAAGGCCAAAGTGGCCGCCACCAGGGTCATGGTCAGTACGCTCTTGAGCATCACGCTGGTTGCTGCTCGTCGGGCTGTTGAAAAGTGAGCGGCTGTCGGGCGTGGTCAAAGGTCCGACGGTCGACAGGGGTCTGGCACTGCTCTGATACTACGGTAAGCACAGAGGGCGTTTGGCGGCAGGGGCCCGTGGGGAAAGCTGACGAGACCGCCGTCGACAAACCAAGGGAGAAATGAATGAATGCCGGTGCAAGTGCACTGCTGTGCTGTGTTGCAGTGTTGCAGCGCGGATGCGCTGCAGATTTCAGTGCTGGTGTGAGCAGTCCAAAATGCAGGCTGTGCTTTCTCTTTTGCTTCACCTGCCATCACACTCTCAGAAACGGGCCAGCTCCAGCTGCCTAACCTTCCGCGTAACCTCAACTGCACGTTGGATAAAAGGAACCGGCAGGGATAGCAGTACCGTATCCCGGGTACACGGGCGACATAAAGTCGAGGGACGTTTGCACATCAAAATGTATGGTCCTGCTTATCATACACCTCGCTTCCGTGCACATGCTCGCGACGCAACCAACGCACACAGTCGCCATCTACCGTAGCTTAGTGATGGTGGTGCGAGGCATCCTGCGTCCACTGGATCGTGTTGGGGTCGATGCCCTCCTGGACCATCTCCCACAGGGGGCTCATGTCCCGGAGACGATTGACATGCTTCTCACACATGGCCACGGCGAAGTCGATCTCGTCCTCGGTCGTGAAGCGCCCAATGCCAAAGCGGATCGACGTGTGCGCGAGGTCCTCACCGACGCCGATCGCCCGGAGCACGTACGACGGCTCGAGCGATGCCGACGTGCACGCGCTCCCCGACGACACGGCGATGTTCTTGAGGGCCATGAGGAGGCTCTCGCCCTCGACGTACGCGAATGAGATGTTGACGTTGCCCGTGTACCGCTGCTCCCAGTCTCCATTGAGCTGGACGTGGGGGATCCGCTCGCGGATGCCATTGTACAGCTTGTCGGCAAGGTGCCTCACCCAGCGATGATCGTTCTCCATCTCCTGCGCCGCGACCTCGCAGGCCTTGCCAAAGCCGACGCAGAGCGGGTGCGCCAGCGTGCCACTCCGGAGCCCGCGCTCCTGCCCACCGCCCGAGATGATCGGCTCCAGTCGGACACGCGGGCGGCGGCGGACATACATCGCGCCGACGCCCTTGGGCCCGTAGACCTTGTGCGCCGACATCGACATGACGTCGATGTTGAGCTCATTCACATCGATCGGGAGCTTGCCGAGCATCTGCGCCGCGTCCGTGTGGAAGAAGACCTTGCGCTCCCGGCAGATCTGACCGATCTCCTTGAGCGGCTGGAGCACCCCAATCTCATTGTTCACGGCGATGACCGAGACCAGCGCCGTGTCCGGACGAATCGCCGCCTTGAGATCCTCGAGGTTCAGGAGCCCGTTCGTGCCCACGGGCAGGTACGTCACCTCAAAGCCCTCGGACTCGAGAACGCGGCACGAGTCCAACACGCACTTGTGCTCGATCTGGGTCGTGATGACGTGCTTCTTTTTGGCCTTGGTGAAGTGGGCGATGCCCTTGATGATCGCATTGTTGGCCTCGGTCGCACCCGAGGTGAAAATGATCTCCTTCGAGTTGGCCCCGATGAGGTTGGCGACCTGCTCACGCGCCTTCTCGACGGCGCTGTCGGCGTCCCAGCCGTATTCGTGGGTGGTCGAGTGCGGGTTGCCAAAGTTGTACGTCATGTACGGCATCATGGCATCCAACACGCGCGGGTCCATGGGCGTGGTCGCCTGGAAGTCGAGGTATGCGGGCTTCCCCTCGAGCTTGTCGTCGGCCTTGAGCGCGAAGCCCGGGGAGAAGATTTTGTCTGACTTGACATTGGCAAGCACATTTTCTGGCACAGCGTTGACGGGCTGGTAGCGCTTATCCACAGCGAAGCCCCGGGCGCCGGCGGCGGTGAGGGCCTCGCGGCCACGCGCTGTCTGCGCCAGGCGGCCCCCGACGCGGGAGGAGAGAGCTCGGGTGCTGCACTGCATCATCGCTCGTGGCCCTTAGATTGCAGTGTGGGCCTCACTGTCTGCCTTCGCTTGCGTTCGTTCCACTCGCTTCCACACACCCAATCCAACACCTCGTTAAACCAGCACCGAACGTAACCAACGTAACAATGGATTCGTTATTTTAGGACATGCCGATATAGTACAGTACCACCCCCTCACTTCAACAACAGTTCGGGATCCACGGCAATGACGATCTTGCCCTTAGCCCGATGACTGACCTGCAGCTGGATGGCCCCGACAATGCCAACAAGAGTGAACTCAATGGGGCTTGAGGGATCTAGCACCGGGCGGAGCCTCCCGTTGTTCACCGCGGCCACGAGCTCCTCCAACTCGGGGGTGTGGGGATCACTCATCACAAGTCGGTACCGTTTCGAGAATGGGTTCAGTATGCGGCCGAGGATCCGCCCGGCGAAGCGCATCACATCCCCGAAAGTGCGATATTCCGAGTCGGGTCGATCCACGACGCCAATGTACCGACCACCGCGACCCAGGGCCAACGCGCAGTTCGCCCACGACTCGTCGCACCCGACGCAGTCGATGATCGCGTCCAACTCCTTCATCTTCACCACCTCCCACCACTTCTCTCGTCGATAATCAATCACTTGGTCCGCCCCGAGGGACGTCACCATCTCGTGGTTTGTGGATGTCGCCGCAACGAACGTGGCGCCGAGGCTCTTGGCCATCTGGACGACGAGGGAGCCGACACCACCAGAGGCTCCAAGGACAATGAGCTTTGAACCAATTTCGACTCGGGCACCCTTGAGTGCCTGCAAGGCCGTGCAGCCGGCGGTGGGAAGGGATGCGGCTTGGATGGGGCTGAGTGCAGGTGGTGCATGCGCGATATTCTGAGCATCGCAGACAACGAACTCAACGAGGCCGCCTTGCGTCGCGGGCGGGATGGCAGCAATAACGCGGTCGCCTTCCTTGAATGCCGAGCAGTGGCTTCCAGTGGCTTCGACGACACCACACACGTCCATCCCGGGGATGTATGGAAAGGCCTTGGGCTTGATGATGAAGGCCGCGCTTCCGTTCATGATGCGGCAGTCGGCAGGGTTGAGCGCGCAAGCGAGGACGCGGATGAGTACATCATTGGACGCAGGGCGGACCGCGGGCTTGGGGACGTCGACACTGAGTGTGAGGTTGTCCTTGTCGGCAAAGTGAGTCACTTGCAGAGCCTTCATGGGTCGTATTGTTGCTTGTCGGTCGACGGCTTGGGTGTTCTTGTGAATGGGCGAATGAGCGAATGGACGAATAGACTTGAGCACCACAACGTGTGTGTGTGTGGTGTTTGTATGAGAGTGTTTGCAGGGTCCCCTGGGAATGCATATCGGTCGGTGGACAGCAGTCCAGAATCTGGATCCGGATCAACCAGCTGGAGTGAAAATTTAATCCCGTCCTGCAGGGAAGGGATTAATTGAACTCGTGGAATACTACGTAGTATGTACTGCACAGCATCATATCGCAGACGCCTGCATCTGGCGATCTATGAAGCCACTATGGATCTTGAAAAGAAAAGAATAAGTCACACGCCTCCTGTCAATACAAGCGACGTGTATTCAATAAAGTGGGAGAGACGGGGTTCAACGTTGCAAGGTCGCGATTCCAAAGACGATCTTGCCCTTGGCGCGATGACTGTTCTGGTGGTTCACGGCCGCAGTCATCCCCCCTTCCGTAAAACCCACGGGGGTCATGGGGTCCAAGACGGCACGGAGCTTGCCCTCGCTGGCGAGATCCACGACCTCCCGCAACTCGATCGCCGTCGGGAAACACTTGACCAGCCCGTATGACGGAGTGAAGGGATTCAGCACTCGTCCGGCAATTCGACCGCAAAACCCGAGGATGTCGCCAACACTCCGCACTTCCGAGTCGGGTCGATCCACGACGCCAATGTACCGACCACCGCGACCCAGGGCCAACGCGCAGTTCGCCCACGACTCGTCGCACCCGACGCAGTCGATGATCGCATCCAACTCCTTCATCTTCACCACCTCCCACCACTTCTCTCGTCGATAATCAATCACTTGGTCCGCCCCGAGGGACGTCACCATCTCATGGTTGGTGGATGTCGCCGCAACGAACGTGGCGCCGAGGCTCTTGGCCATCTGGACGACGAGGGAGCCGACACCACCAGATCCTCCGAGGACAATGAGCTTTGAACCGCTTCGGACTCGGGCATCCTTGATCGCCTGCAAGGCCGTGCAGCCGGCGGTGGGGAGAGATGCAGCCTCGATTGGGCTCATCGTCCTGGGGCCAAGCACGACGCGGTCGGATTCAGTAACCACGAACTCAGCGCAGCCCCCGTGGGTGAATGGGGGCAGCACCGCAACCACGACATCGCCTTGCTTGAACCCGGAGCACTTGGCACCCACGTCCTCGACGACACCGCAGACATCCAGCCCCGGGGTGTACGGGAACTCCTTGGGTTTCATGACAAGGGAGACGCCGCCGCTCATGAGGCGGCAGTCGGCGGGGTTGAGTGCGCACGCGAGGACCCGAACGAGGACTTGACTGGATGTGCGGTCCACCACGGGGCGTGGCAGGTCCGTGACGAACGCGAGGTTGCCCGTCTCGGCAAAGCGCGTCACGCGGATGGCCTTCATGGTTCTGCTGGTTGCTGTTGGTTGTCGTTGATCGTCTTCGTTGGTTGTTGAGTTGGGAAATGATCCCGTCGATGACTTGCCAAGTGCGTGTCGTTCTGAGGAGCTTGAAGGACCCGCTGGGCCAAGTGACGAATCGGGATTAGGGCCACAAGGAATGATGGTCAACCCTCCCCCTTACCCAACAATCATCTTCATGTTGAAGTCGTCGCCAGCCACATTGCATCCATGGCCTGGGTGGTCGTGATGCCCGCGGGGGTGCCGCCGAGGACCGAGAGGAACGGAAGACTGGCGACGGCGGCGTCCAAGAAGAAGTAGCGCACGCGGACGCGCGACTCCTGGGTCGCGGGGTCCGAGGTCAGGGTCACATCGACCTCCAGGCCCCGCCCCCAGGGCCCAAACGCCGTCACAAGGGCGCTCCGGAGAGCCGTCAGGGCCTCGCTCGTGGCCACGAGCCCATCAAAGGCCCGCGATAGCGTCGTCCCCGACGTGCCCGAGCCGTCGTTCGAGTCCCCGCCACCCCCATGGATGTCGATGAGGATCCCCAGGCGCGATGCGAAGCTCGCGTTCTGGAAGACGAGGAGCTGCTCGCGGGGCTGGTACTGGAGCACCAACTGCGTTGCTGGGGGCTCCTGGGAGGCCAGCACGGGGCATGCAGAGCGAATTGCACAGAGGAGCCCCTGGACGAGGAGACGGCGGGCGGTGTCGGTCCAGAGCGGCCGCGGGGAGCCCGAGGGCTGCAGGCACTGGGCCATGGCCTCAGTCACGTCTAACGTCGCCCGTCGGCGCAAGACCGACTCGAAGAGCAGGGCGTCGGCATCCACGATGGACCGGAGACACGTCGCCATGGCGTTGCATTCGAGAGAGGCCCCACAGTCCCCGAACAGCGTCGCGCACGACTGGCATGACGCCCCCCACGCACTGGCGCTGTTCGCGCGGCCAAACAAGCCCCCTAAGGAGCTCGGGGTCAGTTGGAGGCCGACCACAATCTCTGTTGGTCCACGCCGTGTGAAGTCCCCCATGACGACACCATCGCGAAGCCAAGTCTCAATCTGCGATGGCGCCAAAGTGGTGGCAACCGGTGAGATGGACGGCCACCAGCGCTCGACCGCCACCACCGCCTGCGAGGATCCGCCCACTGGGAGATCCAACGTCAGGGCGAGCACTGGTCCGGGGTAGAATTTCGAAAATGACGGATCCGCGAGCTCAAAGACCAGCACCAAACGGGTTTGTGGACTTGCTGAGCTGAGTTGCAGCTCCCATTCGACCGCGGGTGCTACACCCGTCAATGCCACCCAGGGTGCCGCCATGGCGATGCTCACAACTTCGGTGGTTGACTCAGGCGAGAGCTGGAGGGTCCAGGAGCCCAGTTGCGTGTCTTGCGAGGTCGTGATAGCACGGAGAAACAACGAGCCAGATGGGTAATCGCTTTGAGGGGCAATGCGCACGCACGCCGTAAACGGAGGAGCAAGGAAGCTCGGGACTGGGCACGGGCGGCTCATGCTGTCGGGAAAGCCTGGTGGGGACTGCGGATCCGCGTATCGATAGGTGCGGTAGGTAGCGCCATTGTCAATGTCAGCATGGGTGATGACCGTGACAGCCTCGTTAACGGCCGTATCGGTCGTGCCGGGCAGTGTTGGAGTTTTCCACAGGATGGTATCTCCGAATCGGTCCACTCGCACGGCGACAACCCGGACGCGCTGGCTGGAAAACTCCTCCAACGCCCTCTGGAGACGTTGGGACGAGAGTATACGCACCAATGCCGAGCGCTGCGATTCGTCCTGCATGTGAAACCGGTAGCTGAGGACAGAGAGCAACTGCGTGCCTTTCGTTGACCTTGTCATCCCAACAATTTCAACTTGACTATTGTCCAGGAGCACTTGCTTCACGAGAACCAGGAGGGCACAGCGAAGCCGATGGAGCATGAATGCGTCGATCGGAGGAGAGCTCCACGGAGCCGCTACAGCCACGCTTGCACTCGCCGCGATGGTAACGTTCAGCCCCACATAAGGCATGACCGTGTCACTGCCGACTTCATTTCGGCCGTCACTTTGCCAAGCAGCGACCCCAAGGAACGTTACTCGGGAGGTCGGATACATCGCCGCGTCGACGCCTTCCATAAACCCCAACGTGAACTTCACATCCATCCAACTGGAGAGGACTCCTTGGAGGGCGTTGGCAAGCGGCGTGACATCCACGATCGCGCTCGATGAGGTGACGACGATGCTCAAACTGTATTCTCGCGCATGAATGCCGTCAACATGGCGCACGCTGTTCATGAAGTTGTCGTACGGTGCGAGCTGAGCTGATGGAGAGGTCGTTGGCTCTGTCTCCGTAGGCAGATCGATCTGGTCAACGCTGAGATCGAAGGCAACTTGACCAATCGCGCTCTTAATCGTAGTTCGGATCGCATCCAAAATCCGCCACTGCCGGCCTTCCACGTGGAGTATTGGCAGATTCAACACCTGAAACGATAATTTCGTTTTGTAGGGGTCCCCGGAATCTTCTGTGGTGGTATGATTGATCGACCCTGGCGGATCCAATTCCTCAAGTTGCCCCGCGGCTCCATCCACGTCAACACTCAGAAGCGTCCATTGAGGCTCGACTGTCTTGATTAAATCGACCAGACTCGTATTGCGCAGATAGCTATCGACCGCATCCGCCATCTTCACGGAATCGCCAATGTGAATTTCGATCGGCACGACGCTTGCGAAGACCCCATACTTGTGAAATGGTGGCGACCAGGGATCGCGGATGATGAACGAAGATGTATCTGGTTGGAGCGCATGGAGCCAATTGACCAGGAGGAATCGGAGTCGCAGGTTCCGAAACGCTAGACTGCTATCACTCGCGACAGCCAACACGCCTGCCGGCGTCGATGCCTCGGAATCCGCAGCAAACACCAAGTTGGCGAGAATCCACGGCTTGAAGTCGAGCTGGTAAAAGAGCTCCCCGTCAACCACAACGTCGAGCAACTGCATCCACGAGCCAAAGAGCCGCAGATTGGCGATGGTCGTATTGACGCCCCGGACGAGCCCGCCATACTGGAGCTGGTTGGCGAGCCGCGTGCGTTCTGCATCAACCACATCCATCAAGAGCGCGGTGCTGCCAATTGTCCCGGTGCCGCCGTCGTTGCCATTTGGGGCTATTGATTCCGGTGGGACCAGCGCCGAGATGCCGACGGAGATGCTGTACGCGCCGCGGTCCCCCTCGTGGAGACAGTTGGTCTCGATGTATTCGATGAAGATACGGTTCGTCGCGACACCGGCGACGTCCCCAAGTTGCTGACGAATCGTGCCCTCGCCGCTCAAGAGCTCCATGAATGAGAGTTGCTCGGCGACCAGGATCTTGGCCCGGATGCGCGGGCCGTGGCGAAAGAGCCGCTCCCGTTCGAGCGGGCCCGATGCATTCGCGTAGATGGCCGTCCACTCGGCGACGCTGAGGCGCCCCAGTTCCTGCGGACGGGGCATCGCGAACTGCGTGACCATGGCCACGGAAACGACGCAGCACGAGCCCCACGCCGCGAGCAGCAGCAAGAGGAGGACTCGACGGCGCCGGCCCTGCCATTGCCATTGGTCCTCCCGGAGGATCATGTGGGCGAAGGCGCGTCGCTGTCGTCGTAGTCGTGACCTTGAGGGGGGGGGGGGGGGGGGG
>JAADYI010000424.1:0-18035 GCA_023338185.1 Lagenidium sp. CBS 127285
CCCTCCCAACACACCCCCAACGGGCAACAGCAACCAACAAAAACGTCGAGACGTTGAACCTGCCCATGGCCACCACATCCACGGCCCCGTCGACTCGACGGCATGCGCCGCTGCCGGCGCCGCCCCCAGCGATGCCGTCGGTCCTCGTGGCCGAGAACGTGGCCGCCGCCCGCCGTGAGGAGGAGCGCACGCGGCGGGTGCTCGCGCACATCGTCGCCCGCGCCGCCGACGCCCGTCACGGCCGCCGCGATCACGGTCCCCGCCGACAGCATGGTCGTGATCTCGCGGATCGAGGGCAACACAGCGCAACGCCCGCTGCTGCGGCCGCGGACTTGACGCTCCTGGAGCTCTTGGAGGTGGCCCCGGGGGTGATGGCCGCTCACGGCCTCCGCCCGCCCGAGGACGCGGGGATCCACCGGCTCCTCGTGGCCCTCAGTGCCGGTGACAGGGCCGAAGGCGACTGGCGCCGGCGGATCGAGCGCGTGCTCGCGGCTCGGCGACCGCGGATCACGCGGCTCTGTCACGTCGGCCGTCGACCGACGACGACGGTATTGACGGCAACGGCGTCGACCGGTCGCCGCGGGTTTGATGTACGCCACAGTGGTAGCAACAACAGCGCGAGGACGATGCTTTCCGCTCGCGCGCGCGCTACACTCACGCCCAGAGCTCTGACGGACGAGGGTGACGAGGACGAGGACGATGGCGACGACGATGATGATGATGACGCGGTTCGCGGGGCGCCAACTCGCATCGAGGGCCGTGGACGTGGGCGCCCGTCGACCCGCGTCGTGCCCCTCGATCGCTTCCGGGCGGAGCTCCGCGCGGCAGACGCATTGTCTCCATCGCTCCCCAAGCAGCCTCACATACGCCAGGCGAGCCCCCTTCGAGAACAACAACAGCGACAACCACAATCGACAGCGCGATCCCCAGTGTCCATGATGGTTTCGCCGGCGCCTGCACCTCGTGACTGGCTCCGGGTTCACGGGGTTCGTCATCGCGACGCACCAAGGACTCAGGACGTGACCGCGGATCTCACGACGATGCTACTGGACGACGACGACGACGACGATGACGACGACGACGTCGCCGTGACTCTCGTCTCAAAGGGGCGACGCTCGCGCTCGATGGATCTTGACGACTTCAAGCTCCTGGTCCTGGCCTTTCAGCAGTGGAGGGAACTCGGGCGGATCCGCTGGCTGCTCAAGGACAAGGCCCGTCGGGAGCTGTCGCTGCAGCAGACGCTGATGCCGCCGATCTGCGTCCATGCGCTCTTCCACTGGGTCGCCGTCGTCCTCCCCGAGCGCACGCCCCTGATGATCGAGTGCCAGGTCATGCCGACCTACGTCCTCCGGCGGTTGTCCACGATCTCCGCGAGGAACCTCCCCATGCTGCGCAAGTTTGCCCAGCAGGTGATGACGTGGGTGCTCCAACGGGTCTTCCACGCGTGGGCCCGGGATGCCCGCCGCACCCTTGCATTCCGCTACCGCGCGCTCATCCGCCGTCGGGTTCGACTCCTCGGCGCAGCGACGGCGTGTCTGCAGGCGTGGCGCACAGTGACGGGGAAACGACGCATTTGCCGGCACAATGGCATGTGGATCGATGCGGGGGTCTCCCGATTTCGTCTACGCGCTGCGTTTGCCCATTGGCGTGTTGCTTTCCGGGCTCGACGAATGCAGAATGCATTGCTTCAATCACATGAGCTTAGATGTCTCATGAGGGTCTTCAAGTCCTGGCACGATCTAGTACGGCGATGGCGGAAAGCAGGAATCTCGGGCCGGCACAAATTGAAACAACGAATTTTGCTCATGTGGAGAGTTGGCGTTGCACACTGTAAACATCGACGAAACAACTATGAATCTGCTCGACGACATCACTTTCACTCTCTTGCGACAAGATGTTTGCGTGTATGGCGCCGTTGGGCAAATCAATGCCGTGTCACGTCCCAGAAATTGCAAAACCTTCAACATCGCAACGCCACGAGACGTAAACGCCTAGTGTTTGGGGAATGGCGCCATATCTACAATGCACAAGATGCCTGTCGAGATCGAATGGAGCGTTTTGTGAGGCGCAGAAGAGTTCGAGAACTGCGGCAAATAGTCTGTGCATGGTATCGCCACACAGTGTGGAAGCAATCAGTGATGACGAAAGTGTATGAGGCATTGGACAAACGCGATCAATCGTTGAAAGCCACTATGTGGTCATGGTGGATTTCTCATCACACACAAGCGATTGAAAACGACGAACGTTTAACGCTCGACCTGAGGCTGCGTTCGAGACAACGTGCATGGCGATTGTGGCGACAAACAGCGTGCATGACGCGTATTTGTTCCAAAATTTGCGGATACTCGAATGCGAATAGAAAAAAGTATGCAATGAATGTCTGGGCTACGTTCAGCGACGGTAGGTCTTTACGCAAAACCCTGGTGGTAGCTAACCTTCAACGGAGAGATGAAAAACTCTCCCGGCAAATATTCCTGGCTCTGGTGCACAATGCGACTCAAGGGAAGGAAATGAGCAAGCGTGCTGTGAATCATCATCTTGCAAAGCTTGACATACAGGCGATGCGCGCGTGGAATGCATGGGTTTTGTTCACTTGTCGAAGCATCGAACGCCGTGGTCATGACGACAAAATCTCGAAGGTCCTCATCTCCTTCCAACTCAAGCGGTCATGGCGACATTGGTATGATGTTGCCCACCGCATTCACAGTAATCGTCTTGCAGATTCTCTGTGCAGACAGACAGTTCAAAGACGCTGCCTGCATCTATGGGACCAGCATGCAAAAGCGAAAGAAAGCCTTAATCAAGTGGAAAATGCTGCTCGAACACATCTCGAGTCTCTGGGCATGAAAGCAGCAGTCCAGCGTTGGAGTGATCGCGCCTGCCGACGACGTCGCCACCGATTCAAGTCGCAAATTGTCTACCGAATGTCAATGAAGACTTCACTTAGGTCCACGTGGTCTGTGTGGCGAAAAGTGTTTTCGATCGAAACGAAGCGACATCAGCTGCTTGTATGTGGTGTAGTTGCGTGGCAAAAACGAAGAATTAGGATATGCTTTCAACAGTGGAAGCATGCATGGTCAACAAACAAGCGATTACGAGTGGTCCTGGAGACTATGAAGGCATTGAATGGTGGGAGGACATTGCTGCGTCTGTTTACACACTGGGATCAGTATCGATTGTGGCGTCGGGAGCACAAGACGCTTATTGCAGCAGCCGCACAATATCACACCCAACGAGCGTCCAAAAAAGCTCTCTTCAGGTGGAAAACTATTCGACGACGCTCGCAATTGAAAGACCACGTTATTCGTCGATGTCTGACGCATTGGTCGAAGAATCACAGTCTAAAGATGTTTACAAATTGGCAATCGTTCGTTCAGCACAAGAAACAACGGCGCAAGGCAACTGTTCAAGCTCTTGGATTTTGTCTTGGTCAAATCGAGCGTCGATACTTTTGGAGATGGACTCAGTGGCGATCATATCGAGTCCAACTAAAGATACAGGAGGCGACAGTGACTCTACGAATTCAAGACATGAGGATTCGCCGAGCACTGAAACATATTCGCCAAGAATGCAAGCGACTCGGCCGCCTAAAGAGATTCGTGAAGGTAATTCAACATTCAGGAAGTCGAGGCCTTCAGGGAGTTTGTTTCGCACAATGGCAAAAGTTTGTGCAGATTAAACGCCAGCGAACGGCAAATTCGCTCGAGTGTGGTCAAGCCGTCCAACTTCTGCGCCTCCGTCAGCATGTGACTCGATGGCACTCATTTGTACGTCTCCGGCGGCTCGTCCAATCGACGATGCTCAAAGCAAAAAATCAATCGCGAGTGACTTTGCTTGGACACGTTTGGACTAAATGGACTGCATTTGTTCGCAATCAACACACATTTAAAGCTCTCAAGCAAAAGGCGACTGTCTTCCGAGTATTTTGCTTGCTACCGACATATTTTCACGCTTGGAATCGCTACACACAGTCACAACTGGCGAAAAAGGTGTCTCTTCGTCGTGCAAGTAGTGTACTGCTGCATCGGCGTGAGGCCAAAACGTTTCGTGCATGGTTGCTATTTGTACGTCTTGCTAAACAAACTCGAGTAGCGTTGATCAGGTGGAAACATCAGCAATCCCTCAAATGCTACATTTCTTGGCAACGTTTTACTCGCTATCGAATCCACGCTCGGCATAATGTGGTGAAAGCAACAATGTTTTATCGCACCCAGCACTCGAGGACTACTTTTCAAGCGTGGTGCAGAGCATCGCACCGCAACAAATCGCTTCGCCAATTCATCAGTACGTGGCAAGAACAAACGACAAAAACGTTCTTTCTCGCCTGGGTCACCCGAACAAAACTAAGGGCAGCCGCGCGCCGTCTTATTACTCGAATTCAGAATTCCACGGTTGTTCGCGTATTTAACTCGTGGAAAGATGTCATTAATCACGAGCGGAAACACATTGAGCTCATTCAGCTACGCTTCGCACGGCTTTGGCGGCGAGATCTTGTTATGACGTGCTATCAAACTTGGCGAGTGTCGGCGGTTAAGCAACGTGGTTTGAGGTGGATGCTTGTTCAGCGACTGAGCACAACAACCCGCACGCTGTTCGATCAATGGAAGGCTACATATCGCTACCAAAAGGCGATTAAGTGTCGTATCAACCGTGCCCGTGAAATCCACGCCGACTGTTTGTCAAGGCAGTATTGGGGCACATGGATGCAACAGAAATCATTTCGTTCTCATATCCGACGTGTGTGCTCTCTGGCTTTGACAAAAAAGCAAAACAGCTTCGCGCTTGTCGTTCTCTTGCGATGGCGACGACTCGCGACCCAAGCGCGCGGTTTGCGGAGACTGCAGGATCGGAGGCGATCAACAGTCATTGTAACCCATTTTTACAAATGGATCAGGTTCTGGGGGATGCGTCGCCGGGACCGATCGCTGCGGCGCGAAGTAGAGACCCTTCGTAACACAACTCTTCAACGGCGGTTCTTTGCTTGCCTTCACAGACGAATGCGATTGATCCGCATCGTAGAGTTTATGTGGCTACCAAAGCATTATCACGCAGCGAAAAGAAAGGCTTGGACTGAATGGATTTACTTCCACAGGCGCAAACAAGAAACAGCAGCATCCATTAACCGTTTCCGAGGGGCAGCTCGGCAGCTCGATTTGCTGCCGTCACTTGCGCGGTGCATTCGACGATGGAGACACCTTACGGAAGCTAAAGTACTTATGCGTTGGCGTGCGAGTATCATGTACCGACGAAGGTCTCGACAAGTAGCACAAGCGGTTTTAGAGCAGTGGAATCATCGCAAAACTCGGCGCTTTTTTGTCGAGTGGGTGGCTTGGATTCAAGCCAACAAATGGAAGATCAAAATCCGAAGAATGCACGATAAGAACTGCGTTTCAAGGTATTGGCAAGTGTGGAATTTATTCTTCTTAGCACAGCGGAGGCGTATGGAAATGGTCACCCGAGCAGTAAGGTTGTGGAGAAACATTGCCTCCATGCGGGTCATTAAATGCTGGAAGAAATTTGTTGGGGAGAGAACGAGGAATCGCCACTTTGTCGCATTTCTTGTTACAAGGCGGACGCGAAACACCTTAGGATGCACTGTCGGTACTTGGAAAAAAGCTGCCGTTGCATTGCGAACCCGGAAGACACAGCTTGCTATCGCCAACGCCATCTCCCAGCAAAGACTTCAGCATCGCTGCTGGATATCGTGGTGTGAACGAGTCCATGATATCCGGCAAAGACGGTTCGCCCTGCAACAACAGACGGAAAGACTTCAAGTCTTAGCGTTGTGCTCGTGCTTTAGGGCATGGTCAACTTGGGCGAAATCAACTCGACGCATTCGAGAAGCTGCATCGATAATTTCCATGAAGTGCGACTCGAAATCTGCTACAGTCGTCTTCGCAACATTGAGAGCGTATGTGTCCCTGAAAAGAACACAACAACGTTTGGCTCATAAGTTTGTGACGACTCGACGACTGCGTCAAGGTCTTGGTAGCCTACAAGCTATAGTGCGAACTCGTCGAGCGCTAAATCTCATGAAGGTGAGAGCCCGTGATTTCATCTGTATACTTTCGAATCGGCATTTGGAGTTGGTATTTTGTCGATGGGTGTCGTATTCCACCTTGCAAAAAAAGAAGAAAATTGCTGTGGCGAGCTACAAGTGGAAAAAATTGGTCCCGTTGTGTTGGCAGGCGTGGAAACGTCAAACGTCAGCGTCGATGGGCAGGAAAAAACAGCTAAAGCACGCGGTCGTGATGTGGACAAACAACGTTTTGATACGTGTGTGGGACTGCTGGAGGCAGTATTGTTCAAGACGTGCCCAGCACCGCAAGGATGTCGCGGTAGCAGAATCTCATCACCGAAGTGGCAAAATGCGTTCATCATTGCATAAATGGAGAGCAGCTGTTGTCCGATATCGGTTTCGTAATGAGTCTTGCGCGAGGGTGCTAGTGCGGTGGAAACTTCAGACAACATACCGATGTTTCCTTGCATGGAGTCATTTTATTAGTCTTCGACAGCTACAGCGGAGGTCTGGAGATACGATCGCCAATGCTCGCAGGTTTTCGACCATTTCTGGAGCTTGGACCACATGGCGATACCTGCACGCAATCATACGGGCTGGAAAACATACCCGCCTCAGACGTCTATTCGTTCGCTGGAGATTCCTTGTGGCGGTGAAAGCGCAGTGGACGGCAAGGAATGACGCGTTCAATATGAACTTGCATCAGTTTCGACAGAGAATGCTAATAGCACGGTGGAAACGGTATTCCTCAACTCAGCGATTCAAATCAATCATGTCAATGATGTCGGAACGATTTTCGAAAGAGCAGATGCTGAAGCGCTCTTTTGAACGTTGGGCGCGGTATTTGGTGATTCTTCACGACGAAAAAACAAAGATGAAGAGAGTCATTTGCCATTTCCAGAACTCGCGTCTATTTGCCATCATTCGAGCCCTTCGTGCTTTCGCCGATAAGCAAATCCATAAGAGATCGCAAAATGTTGAGGCAGCAGCGCACTACGCAAAAATTGTTCGGCGACAATGCCTAACACGGTGGGGGCGAGCGGTGGCCAAGACCAAATCCACTCGAGAAAACCTCCGTCACTACGTGCGTCTCCTTCAAACGACCGTCCAGCGAAGGAGCTTTGCGGCATGGAGTCACTTCACTTCCCATCGCAGAAATCTACGAAATAGGCTGGCGTCGCTCCTGGCGGGAAAGAAACAAATATCGACTGCATTCACCTTCAGCGAATGGCGAGAATTCGCCGATCGGAAGAAGCACCAACGTCGTGCTGATGAGCACAATCGAAAGCAGGTGTGTCGTAATAGTCTCGCGGGGTGGAAATATTTCGTGATACTGTGCAAGATGGAGCGAATGCTTGGTTCGAGTGTAACTCGCCTCCTCGAACGAGTGTTTGTGGCCTGGAGAAAGCGTGCGTCAACCAACAAATCCGTGCGCACAATGTACGAATTGAAGACCACGAGAGAGTCACGTCAGCTTCTGTATGCGTGTTTTACAACCTGGAGGCGATGGAGTCGAGCTTGCCAGCAATGTAGAAGGATCCTCGCCAATGTATATATCGGAAATCATTTGCGATTTCGCTTCTCGATCTGGAAGGCATTCACAAGTAAACGAACACGGTTGAAGCGAATCGTCTCTGGTCAGCCCGTAACACCTTCTGGTGATGCAATGGTGCACCAATCAGCCTCTGAAGGCCAAATTCTCGATGTCACGAGTCAGGAACGGGTGATATCAACGTCTATAGTTCTTGCCCGCAAAGCGCGATTCATTCAGCAATATGTATACTCATGGGATCTTTCCTCATCGTGGTACCGATGGCGACAGATCTTCCACGCGTGTTTGTTTCACCGGATGAGGCGCCTCTTTGCTTGCCTCAGAGCATGGAGAGGGCTGGCGAACTACCAGCGCAAGCTTCGATGGATAATCAGTGCGATGGAAGGTCGACGCCAGGTCGCTTCGTTATCAACAATCATCCAAGCCTGGCGGAAAGTGGTCGTCACCGTCAAGCGAATCCAAGCACAGCGCCGACGGGAGCGGGAGCTGTGGGCCATTGCCAACGCCGAGTGGCTTCGACGTGAGCGCAAGGTGCTTCAGGTGCATTGGGATGCTTGGCGCCAGTATGTCGAGGATCAGCAGCACCTCAAGATGAGCCTTGCCACATATCAACGTGCAAGAGCACTCACAAAGTATTGGCTTCTCTGGCAGCACGACTTTGTCGCCGAGCGGAGGGCTTGCCGTCTCGAGCAAAAGCGCGTCGCCGATCACATGAATGTCTTCCAGATGAAAAGGGCACTGGGGCGATGGTCACGACATCGGGTCCACCACAAACGACTCCATCAGGCGGCTCTGGCCGTGTCCAAGTTGCGAGATGCCAGCCTCATGCGGATGATCATCGGATGCTGGATCGATCGGGCGCACCAACATATTGAAGTCCGGTTGAAATACGACTTTGTGAGGAAGCGTCTCTTACTCGAAGTCGTGGACGCCTGGAGGAGCTGGGTTGCGTCGGAACGCGCCAAGAAGAAGCGGGTGGTTCTTTTCATGCTTGGAAGGGATCAGGTCACGGCACATAGCCTGTGGCAGCGCTGGGGGCAATTTGTTGCACGACGTCGACGGACTTGCGAGGCAATGGACGTCGCCATTCGGCATCACCTCGCTGCATGTCTCGCCAGACGTTGGCGATCGCGCATCTTGCACGCGACATTTGTCCGGCTCAAGGAGGAGCACGCCTCGTTGGCATTGTCTCGCCGCCGCCAGTCCACGGCCCTGGGGAAATGGCACCGACGGGCCCGCGCAGTCACCCTCCGGAGGCACTATCGCCGCTTTGTCCTGCGGAAGATGCTCGCGTTGTGGCATGACAATGTGAAATCCCGGATCGCCTGCCGGTTTGACGAATTCTTGCTGTGTCGCCGAGTCAAAAAGGCCCTTCAACTTTGGTCGGCAGTGGCGGCCAAGCACAAGTTGTGGCGGGAACTCGTGACTGAGGCGATGGACGCCAGTGGAAGGCGGTTGGTGCAGCGTGTATGGCAGACGTGGGGGGCCCTCGTGCGACGCCGCCGTCGGATTCACATGGCGATTGCCCACCGCAAGGGTCACCTTCAATACCTCACTCTCTGGTCGTGGCGTCGGGCCGTTGAGGCCGCACAGCGTCGACGGCTCGAGCTCTTGGAGATAGCCATGGGGCAAGACGCGCGATCGCGCATGCGCGCTGCCTGGCGCCGGTGGCGCGAGGGCCTTCACAAGCAGCAACAAACCCGCGCGGCAATGATGGCCAGCGTGATCAAGCTCCTCTCGATGCACCACGGACGGACCCTCGAGGTCGTACTGCGGGAATGGCGCGCGCAGGTCGCTCGTGGGCGTGAGCTCCGAGAGTGCGCGTGGCGTGTGCACCAGTGCCGTCGCGGGCGCTTCCTCTGGCGCTGGCGGCGGTGGCTCCACGATCGACGGCGTCAGGAGCAACTTCTTGTCGACGCCGGGCACTACCGCCAACGTCGCCTGTTGGAGATGGTCTTCTTCCACTGGCAGAACTACGCCCTCGCCTGGAACGACGTCGAGTCGATCAAGCCAGCGAGCGTGGCTCCGGTCCCTAGCAGCGTCCTGCGTCCGCCGGTCCGCACGATGAGCCCCAGTCTTGTTCTAGCCCTCCCTGCCGTCAGTGGCCGCACCGTTGACTCCAGGAGCATGAAGAACGATGGCGAAGACGATGCGGATGATGACGATGACGAGGGTCTCGCGATTCGACGTCCGCTGAGCCCGATCCAGAAGCGCCACCGCCAGCGACAAGAGCGACGGCTCCTCATTGACGGCGATGCGCGCTCGGAGCCGCCACGCGGGTCCATGTGGCCCCAGCCGGCCCACGATTCGCCCACAGTACGTCAACGCAATTGCTGGCATTGGTAACGTTCACCTGCTCACTCTCTCACTCTCTCACACACAGCTCACGCTCCCCGAGTGCGCGCGCCTGACGCTCGATGTGAAGAAGCGCATGCTCCTCCTTGGGACCTGGCGAAACAACGGCAGCAGCAGCAACAACAACCGCAAGAGCAGCCAACGGTGATGATGCCGATGGATCAAATGGATACAAAATGCTGTTCATCATTGACAAAGGCCGTCTCATGTCACACATGAGTTCGAATGTGGCGGTTTGACAGCCTTGTGAGAATGAATACGATTCAACGGGTAGTATACGATAAAGGAGGCCCTTGAGCAACCATCGACCCCGCGGAAGACGATAACGTAATGACTTGCGTACTGGTCCCCGGGGTCCCTCCCAAAACCCATCATCGCCAATCGGTTGGAGCTCAAAACGTCAGCGCTCCTCGGTCGGGCCAACGCCAAGCACGGGCTCCATTGCGATTGTGCTCGCCTGCTCCTCTCTCTCGGACGATCGATGGCCGTCAAGAAGCCCACGGTGGTCGCCAGCGACCTCTTCCCGCTCGTCCACGCGTTCCTCATCGGCGCGGGGCTCAAGAAGGCAGCTGAGGCACTGCAGAAGGAGGCCAAGCTCGTACGTGATCGTGTCGCTTTGTGTGTGGCCCGGCAAGACAATTGGCAGCCATTGATCTAATGCTCGGTGGGTGTGTCGCGCGCGCGCATGTGTGTGTGCCAAACAGCCCAAGGGCTTCGCGGCTGAGGATGACCTCCTGGCCATCTACAAGCAGTACCTGGCCACCAAAGGCGGCAAGGTCCAGTCGTCGCCGGTGAAGAAGGAGCCGATCCCGGCGACTGCCGTCGTCGATGTGGCCAAAGAGAAGAAGAAGGCCAAGAAGGCCGCATCATCGTCTTCTTCCTCCTCCTCTTCTGACTCGTCAGAGGAAGAGCAGGCCAAGCCAGCGAACAAGAAGCCCACGCCGACCGTGGCCAAGAAGGACAGCTTGAGCAGCAGCGATAGCTCGGACAGCAGCTCTGAGGAGGAGCAAGAGACGCCAAAGTCCAAGCCTTCCGAAAAGACTGTGACCAAGAAGGCCAACTCGAGTAGCAGTTCAGAGAGCTCGTCGGAGGAGGAGAATGAGGCGAAGAAGCCCGCAAAGACGAATGGAAAGGTCGAGAAGGCCGCGGCTAGCAGCAGCAGCGATGATTCGTCTTCCTCCTCTTCCTCGTCGGAGGATGAGAGCGCCCAGATGAAGAAGCCTGTGGTCAAGACCACCTCCGCGAAGAAGGAGGCGTCGTCGTCATCATCATCGGATTCCGATTCGGATGATGAAAGCGAGAAGGAGGACACCAAGCCCAAGAAGTCTGTCGCGACCAAGAAGTCGGCGCCGACCAAGGCGAAGAAGGAAGAATCGTCATCGTCTTCGTCGTCTTCGGATTCATCTTCGTCGGAGGAGGAGGAGAAGAAGAAGCCAGTCGGAACCAAGCGGAAGGCGACTTCAGTCGCCAACAAGGCCGCGCCAGCGACCAAGAAGACCAAGAAGGAAGAGAGCAGCTCGGACTCCTCGTCTTCCTCCTCGTCGGAGGATTCTTCGGATTCGTCGTCGGACAGCGACAGCGACGACGAGGATGTCCACGCCAAGGAGGAGGCTCGTCGCCAAGAGGCCGCGAAGGCCGCGCTCGAGTGGAAGCCGAAGGAGGTCGCCAAGCCGGTGAGTTTTTGTTCGGGAAAACGAGCACGCATGGTTGCGGAAGCCTCATTCAATGATGTCGTTGGGAACAGGTGTCCAAGGGCGAGAAGGGCAACGGGGTCCCGTTCCAGCGCGTTGATGGCGAGTTCTGGTCCCAGCAGATCGTCGACGACACACTCCGCGACAACAGCTGTACGTTAGACGACGTCGAGACTGAGGGATGCTTGCCATGGCGCTGACATGAACTCTTCGTTGCTGATGATGCAGACGAGGCCACTTTTGGTAAGGAGGGTGTCGGGAGCAAGGCCAACAACATCCTCATCAAGGTCCGCGGCAAGGACTTCACTCGGGAGAAGAACAAGAAGAAGCGCTCGACGTACATGTGCGGCGCGATCACGATGGCCTCGAACTCGTTCAAGTTTGAAGATTAAGAAGCGGAAGATCAAGCCCAGCGTCGCCGCGGTTGTAAGCTATTGGGGTGGAGGAGGAGGGGGGAGAGGGCGAGGTGGGAAGAGGAAGTTGAATAGACTATAGGCCATTCGATTCATCTTCGTCTTTCCATCTCGCTCGCTCGCCATTTGAATTGAAAAAAATCTCCTGAGTTCGATTTGTTTTTTTCTTGTTCTGTCCTCGTTGTCCATTGGTGAGCCCGTCCTAGCCTAGTCGTGCTTCTTGTTTCGAAATTGGTCGATTTGGATCCCCAAAACTAAACTACTACTTTGTGCGATGCCTCGTCTCTTTGTTGCGTCCTGTTGCAAAGACCTGCTGGCTGGCCCCCGAGGTTTAGTTGGATCGTGCGCGCTGCCACTTCAACATCCGACACGAGAACACGCCAACACGACCGACAACAACAACCAACAACCAACAGCACCATGAACTCCACCGCCGTTGCTCACGAGGACAACGATGGCGCCGGCCTCCATCACCTCAAGCACCAAACACAAGCGACGAGTGGCGGTGGCGTCCTCGAGCCTGCGGAGGAGCCCGAGGGCCCGACGTCCGTCGCCCGCGCCGCAGAGCCCGTGCAACGCTCAATGGCCGATGCGGTCACGCGAAGCGACGAGGCCGACGAGGAAGAAGAAGAAGAAGAGGGAGAGGACAGCGACGAGCACCCAGAGACCTCGTGGCGACAGGTCGAAGCCGTGACCTCGCGACGGATGATCCGCCGGCGTGTGCTCATGCAAAAGTGGCGGAGCTCCCACAAGGATCAGGGCGCGTTTGCCCCAGCACCCTCGAGCGGTGGGTGGGGAATGGCCCGAGTGAGGGCGAGGGTGATGGAGGTTCTCTGATGGTCTGTGTGACGGATGCCCCTAAAGACGCGATCGAGGAGGACGAGCCCTCGTGGGTCGAGATGCAGACTGGGCCATGGGTCGCCCGACACCGTCGCGGTACGATTTTCCCATGTCGTTGGTTCTGTCACCAGCGTTGTGTTGATCTTGTTGGTTTTGTGCGGTGAGCCCAACTGATTTTGTTGCATTTGTTGCATTTGATACCACCACTGCTGCAGGCCTCCGCGCACTGGCTCTGGGTGTCTTTGCAATCTACCTCGTGCTCTTTGCGTATATCCTCCTGGAGAAGGGCCTGGAGGGACTGACACTCTACACGCTGGCCGTCGCCGGCCGGGACCTCGCGTGGGGCGTGCTCATGGGGCTCTTGGTGCTCCTGGCCCTCGGCAAACACTACGACTGAGGCCCGCCCAAGTCGGGTCAATTTATGATAGTGGCGTTTAATGTACGAGATGCAATTATGATGTCGTTGCGCCAGCGAGATACGCGGCGAGCTCCGCAAAGCCGTCGGTGCACGGAATGGCACTGTCTACAACCGCCACTGCCGCGGCGCTCGGTGATCGCAATTGCGCTCGTTCGCCGTCGGACCCTGTCGCCATCGTCGTCGAGGGCTTGAGCTGCAAGCGCATTGTCGCGTGTGTCGGCGGTGAGCGATCCTGAGCGTCGTCGCTCTTTGGCCGCAGTGGGTTCGCCCCCCCACCGAACATGGCCGTCGAGACCAGGCGGAGGCGGGCCTTGTACGCGAGCATCTTGGCCTGCAGCAGCGACCACTCGAGGCGCAGGGCCCCATCAGTGTTGTCGTCGTCCTCAGGGGCGTCCGCCTCCTGCTTCCTGGCCTCAAGAAGCCCCCGTGCGGTCGTGAGATCCCGGCGGGCGGCGTCAAAGTCATCGAGCAGGCGCGCGGCCTGGGCCCGGCGGTACAGGGCCTTGATGCTCGTCGGGTCGAGCTCGAGTGCCAGATCCGCGTGGTGTCGGGCGTCCTCCAGGTGGCCCGTGCGGAGGCGGCAAGCGCAATAGTTGAGCAAGGTCCGCCGCCGGAGGTCGTCAAACCGCTGCTCAGCCTCGGGGGTCTCGGGGAAGACGTACTCGAAGATGACCAGGGCCCGGTGGTAGTTATACGCCGCCCGCTGGTACTGCCCCTGGTGGAAGAACGCATTCCCGAGCTGCCGGGCGGCCTCGCACGTCGCGAGCTTCTCGTCCGTGGTCTGGTCCATGAGCCGCTGCTCGGCCGAGTGGTCGTGGTTACAGCCCCCGCGGGCGGCGGCCTCGGTGGCCCGCGCGTGCTTGTCCCGGGCCGCGCGCTCGGCCTCGGCGAGCTCCTCGGGGTCCTCCCACGCGGCCCAGCGCTCGTACGACTGCGTCCAGTCATAAGCCGACGCCTGCGGATCCGTTTCTCCCTCAAGCGCTTGCTGCTCCTGCAGTTGCTGGGCGCGGTCCTTGCGGGCGGCGAGCTGGTCGGCGGTGAGCGTGAGCTCCGCGGTGGCCTCGGCGGCGAGTTTCTCCTTCTCCTCTGTCGCCCGCGCGAGCATGCGCATGAGATCCGGCGTCAGCCCGCATGCCATCCTTGTGGGTTTCTAGTGACGCTTGGATCATTGGAACAGCGAAACCCAAATAGAAACATGTATCGGATAGAACAAAGTGCTGCGCAAATGAATAAAAACGAAACCAAGAATGGGTGTCGTCGTCCGTGTGTCACCCACGACAACAGCGCCCGAGTCAATGCATGTGGGACATTTTGATGCACCACGCAAGGCCGATTCTGGTGAGACGTCATGGCGTGGGGGATCCCTCGTCGTCTTGCTGCCTTGAGTGAAATGTGAATAGGCTGTGTTGCATTTCGATTATAACGTATACTGTATCACCCACACACAAAAAAAAAAAAATTCGAGAAACTTCAAATTTTATGAATATGAGTCCCTCTCAGAATCCATATACGTTGCATTTGGAGCCTCCCAAAATTAAAGAAACCGACAAAACGATACACCTTTTACCAGACGAGCTCTTGGACTTTGGAGAACCGCTGCCTGCGGTCCTCCTCGATTACTCGATCCACCCATTCTACTCGACAGCGTTTTTGGAAACTCAACGGCAAATGGTGGTGCTTTTCTCCTCGAGGTATGCGGTACAGTCGATGGCGGCGTGTATGTGTATGCTTCGCACTGCGCCAACCACTTTGAAAAATGTCGCGCCAAGAAACTCGACAGTACATGTATTCCGTTCTAGTCTTTGCTGTTAAGCAGTTGATCGGACAGATACTTCCCTACTCGGTTGGATTTCGAGCCCGTAGCATGTGCGAGGGAGAAAAGAAACAGCGTGGGCTGGAAGGCGGTTGATACTCTAGATCATCTTGAGGATGAATGACCCCGTGTCTGTCTGTCTGTCATGGCGTGAAAGTGGACACAAATCGTATCCACCACCAGAGATGACGAGTATATACATTCTTTGTTTGAGACGAATTGATGTTCGACGCTCGACTAGAGCAGCGCACCGTCGTCGACAGCGGGATGACGAGGTCCGAGACCCCACAGAGGTGCTTAGAGATGCCGACGACCTACGCGTTGGCCAGCCCCGGCATCCCTGCGAGGTTGAGGTGGCGAACGCCAATGCGCGCACGGAGAAGCTTCCGTGATTCTTGGGTGGTCGTGCCGTCGTGGATCGTGTGGTCGGCCTTGCCCCGGTTCGAGCCCCGGTCGATGAGCACGAACTGGAAGTCCAGAGGTCGCTTGGTGGCCGCAAGACGGAGGATCTTCGAGGAACGCGAGCGATTCCACTCACCAGCAAGCGCCGAACGGAGAATCGACTTCGAACGATCGCACCGAACTGAGAACACAACACCACCCACAGCAACCCCCTATCGTGTTCCATGGGCCATGGCCGTGGTTCGGGATGGTGGCGGCCGGGTAAAGGCCGTTGCGTCTGATGGCCCATCCCGATCCTCGTCGTCGGGCGGTGGGTCATTGGCGCTCTGGCCGAGATGCTGCCCGGTCTTTTGTTGTCGGGATCGATGACGCGACGTTGGGGCCGGGGTCTGGCGGCAGAACCACCAGTAGATGAAAATACAGGCAACGATCGCGGCCACACCGGTGACAATCCACTCCAAGGATCTGTGGGGCGGGTGCCAAGAGGCCGACGAGCCCCGGGTCGCCTTGCCCGGTCGACGAGGGCAGAGCTGCTGGCGGCGAATGGTCTTGGCGAGTGTCAGGCCCTCGCAGCGGGCTACGCAGACGCATCCATTCATGCCAACGCAGAACCGCGCGTCCTCAGGTGACCGGGGGAAGAGCTCCCGGCGGCAGTAGGTGCACACGGGGTCCTGTGAGGGGCAGTAGGTCATCGACGACGATATTGGGAACTGCCATCGGCGCTGCGGCGTTGGCACCGTCGCCGTCGACGACGATGATGATGATGATCCGGAGTTGCTGCCGCCGTTGCCACTGCCACCGACGACGACGACGCCGGTGCTGCTGGGCCTCGTGGTCGTTGCGTTGATGGGGAAGCTCGTCGTGAGGTTGAGTGCCGGGAGCGCGTACGCGAAGCGCTGGGCGAGCTGGAAGTCCAGGGACGTATTGACAAAGGGCCCCGTGGCGCTGAAGCACTGGCCCTTGTGGTTGATCATGCAACCCTGAGCAGCGATATCGACACACACAGAACAGAAAGAAAAAAAACGCAAACGCTGTGAGAACCAAGGCACGAGAACGGGATTATGATCCTGTTATCCGTGCTGGTGTGGCCTGTTCGTACCGGGAGCCGACTACACTCTTGGCAGGTCCGCAGTCGACGACATCCCCGGTCATCGACAACAGGGCTATAGAGGCAATAAGCATCACCATTGGAGAGCGTCCCCGTGGCTCCAGAGCTGGATCCAGAGTTCCACGCGGCTTGGACTTGATCCAGCGGTCCCGATCCGGAGGAGGGCCTCGACGTCATGAGAAAGTGTTCTCGTGTACCCGCAGCAAGGAGCACAAGTGCACGCGGTGACGAGAAGAAATCGCGTCTGATGCGGTGGTGGTTGCCACCACCGCTGCATGACCGTGGGTCATGAATTGAGTGTCCACAAACAGCTGATTAGTCCTCACCACTTGGAGGATCTAACATCGCACCAGAATACGATTGTCGCCAGTCGGCGGCTGCCAAATCCCACCCATGAAGCCATCGCTTGTCACCATTTTCATCAAATTTTTCAGGATCTGTGCGACAACACACACTGATTGGTTCATTATGACGGTGTCGTTTTAGCCAATGATGCAACATTGTTTGTTCCTCAGTTGACAACTCACAGCACCAAACAAAATTTGTCATCTTGGCATATTTAATATGCCAAGATCGGCTGCGTCATGGCGGTGCAGTGGCCGCGTTGCCGTTGCAGGGGCGCTGATGACGATCGCGCTGTCGGCGGCCGTCGCCGTGGTCCACGCAGGCGGGGCCCCACAGTCGCAGTCGCAGCCTCAGTCGCCGGGGCAAACGCAGGCCGAGGCCGAGGACCCGACGGCGGCCGTTGCCTCGTACATGGGCTACCTCAACTCCCTCGTCCCGGTCTTTGGGCTCGTGCTCCTGGTGCTGAGCGTCTACTGCGGGAGCCGCGGGCCCGCGACGCACGAGACCATCGCCGGGCCGAGCGCCCGGGCGAGCCACATCCTCGTCAAGACCGAGACTGAGGCCCGGCGCCTCGCCCGGCAGCACCGCGAGACCACTGCGGGGAAGCCCGATGCGACCCGCCGCCGGGCCTTTGCCGAGCTCGCCCGGACCCACAGCACGTGCCCTTCCAAGCGCAACGGCGGGGACATGGGCGTGTTCGCCCAGGGAAAGATGCTCCCGGAGTTTGAGCGCGTTGTCTTCCACGAGCCCGTTGGCTCGGTGCACACGGTCCAGACCAAGGTACGAGCGAGCGAACGGTGCATGAACGCCGAGCTAACGGTGACTGATAGGGGGGCTGGTGCTTCGTGGGTATTGTAGTTTGGCTGGCACGTCGTGCTCATCACCGAGCGCGTCGAGGACAAGAAGCCCAAGGCGGCGTAGAGAGAGAGAGAGAGAGAGAGAGAGAGAGAGAGATCCGGACACCCCCGCCCTTCCGTCCACAATCGAGCGGAATCGCGGTGCCCGTTGTCTGTCGCATTGAGATTTTGTGCTTGTTCTGTGTGCGTTGTCTACCGTCCAGCGATCCCCGGCTGCGAGAG
>JAADYI010000425.1:0-18034 GCA_023338185.1 Lagenidium sp. CBS 127285
ACTCAGCTCTTCCTCATCCTGATTGCTGCTGCCGAGGCCATTGTCGGAACTTGCCTTCATCTTCAGATTGGTCATTGCGGCGTTGGTCCCGGCTGCTCTTCGCGGCGCCCGTGTTGGTTCCATGGCAAATCGGCGACTGCGTCGGTTGGGCGACGAAGCAAAAGCGAGGAGGAAGGAAACCACTTCCACCTGAAAGAAAACCCAGTCGGACGAAAAATTTCCAGTGAGGAATTGGGTGAGTGATGGTCCGATCTTGAAGTTGGCGAGCCCTGAACACGACCACAAGAATCCGTTTACTGCCCTCGCTGCCGGATGAGTTGGACCCTTGCTGCAAGGCTTGCTGGCAGAGCAGCACAACAAGATCATCAGCATCGAGGAGCTAAGTACCTTAAAGCAATGTGGTTTGTTTCGATTGACTCTTGTGGCGCGGGAGGTTGACATCGATACCGTCACTCACCACTGTCGCAAAAGCGAATTGCTGGCCAAGACAAGTGTACCATTTTAATGCTCGAGTACCAAATTTGGCACATCCCGTACCAAATCCGAACCAAAACACGGTGTGGTTCGTGGATTAATGCGAGGGGCTCAAAATTCAGAGCAAACTCCGAGAAACACGCCGATCTGCGCACGATGTGCGGAGGCTGCCGGCATTACGGGCCTCGCAGGCGCAGTCGGACGTGATCGACCGCGTGATGATTGCGGTAGTCACATCAATATCACGATGGCGGCATTGGCTCCAGTCTCCCCAACGAGCAATGTGGCTGCGTACCCTCGTGCTTTTGACTATGGCGGCGTACGTGGTGACGACGCTGCTGCTTGTGGTGAAGTGGCAGGCGCTTCAGGCGCCAGCGGTAAAGGAACAAAATGGAGACCGTCGCGCTCTTCGACAGACTGTGCTTGGTAAGGCGGATATCGCAGGTGGCGGAGAGGAGGATAGCGTGGGCGGTGGTGGCGACGACGTTCGGCCACTTGCTGTCTGGGGCGATGACTTTGCCTGCCTTGGGTGGGTGCAAACGGACGACGATGGGGTGCCGACAGGAGAGACCCGGGATTGTTGGACCAGGGTCCGCGGTGGGGAAGCCGGGTTTTGCGCGATCCAGAATGCAACGAGCGGGGAGATTTATCGAGTCATGCGCACGACGCGGAAGAGTCTCAAGGAAGAAGTGCGTTTCACCTGCCGGCTCGCGAGGCCCTTCTCGGATTTCCAGTATCTCATGAAATCGTACCAACACGACCCGCCGATGAGCCTGTCAGGTGACCATCATACCATTGAAACCCACTCAGCAACGCAGGAAACGAACGGGATCGTCATTGCCGTGTATGAAGCCGTTCTCGCATCCGCGTATGCAAGTATCCGCCATCTCCGCGCGATTGGATGCCAGTTGCCCATTGAGTTGTGGTTTCGTGGGGACGAATTGCGGACTGATCATCCTCTTCTCCGGCATCTCGTCCACCAGTTCGGACCAATCAAGACGCGAGTCATCTATGATGAGCGCATTCATGGGTACTATGTGAAAGCGCATGCTGTCTACTATTCTTCGTTCCGGAACGTGTTGCTCCTTGACGCCGATAACTTCGCTGTCCGGGACCCGACGTATCTATTTGAGTCGAATGCCTTTCAACAATTCGGCGCACTGTTCTGGCCCGATTTTTGGCATCCAGGAAACACGATATTCAACGTCCATTCCCAGAGCCTTCTGTGGGAACTGCTGGGGATCGAGTACGTAGACATGTTGGAGCAAGAAAGTGGACAAGCTGTAATCGATCGCCGTCGGTGCAAGGAAGCCTTGAATCGTCTGATGTTTTTCTCGAGTCACCAGCCGCACTTGCTAAATAAGCTTCTTCTCGTTTGGGGCGACAAAGATCTCTTCCGATTGGCATGGATGACCGTTAACCAAGATTTCTATTACAATGACAGTCGAGTTCCAGGAGCTGTTGGGATTATCAACCCACGTCGGCATCGGTTTTGTGGTATGAGCATGGCCCAATATGATCTTGAAGGTCAGGGAGTTCTTTTCGTGCACCGCAATACCGTTAAGTTTGCGGTCGGTCGACCACATAATCAAAAACGGCTCTGGCAAGTTCTACAGGAGTATGAGCCGGGAATTGCACCAGAGATCCAGTCATTCAGTGGCAAAAAGGTTTTCAACGAGACTTCGTGTTTTGGTGTCAGACGCTACGTAATTGAAGACCAAAGCTTGGTTCACATGACCGCTGTTAGCAGCATCTCCACATTGAATACTCTTGAAACGAAATTGCTGGAATATGTGGAGGTGGCAGCTAACTACTTGCCCCCGAACCAAGCTGAAAGTACATAAAATTCACCGACTTGGTTTCATCCGACTGTCCACAACTAGCTTGAGGTCGCGAGAAGTCAAAATAGGCATGCCGTATTCGAAAGTAGTTAGCTGTGCATTTCGCACGCACTCGTCAATGTGAACGAATTGGATGGAGGCATGCTCAACAACTTCGCCATCAGCTTCTGATTCTCGCAAAATAAATGTCTTAAGGAGATGGACCTCAAGTAGTCCTATCTGAGCGTCCAAAAATTCAAAAATTTTATAGGAAGAACTGAGAAGTTTGATGCATTGATGAAGGGGCGAGTCATCTCCTCGTATTCCCTTGGAACGGTAGTGAGCAAATGTCGCTTTTGCAAGAATAACTTGGGATTGGGCGCGAAGGCGCAAGTTCCTCGATTCGGTCACCAATGGCATTTGTCGCTGAAGGAGATCGATAGCATCTTCATTCCTGCCCATAGTGATATATATTTCCGCGATTGTTAGATGAGCTTCCGCGAGAAGCAAGTCAAACCGATTTCGTGAGCATATATCCACTGCGCGAAGAGCACAAGGTAGTGCCTCATATGGCCCATTCGTCGAGCCAGCACGACACTGGAAAACGCTCGACGTTATTAACACTTGAGCAAGAAGGTAGTCGTAATCACGTTGATGGCACAGTAATTCAAGACGATGTAGGGAATAGAAACAATCCTGAAACTGCTCTCGTTCACCATCCAGCGCTGCATGCAGTAGTTGAGCTGTAAGGTATGCCGAAAAGTCTCCAGTCTCTGGTGAAAGCGAAAGGATGTGTTTCAGGTGCGAATCGGCAGCAAGCCACTCTCCTCGATTCATTGCCCACTTCATCATAAGGCGATGAATGGTGATTTGGATGCACTTGTTCTGGAAGAGTACTTCTCCATGAGGGTGTCCGTCAACTGCGTCTGCTATAAATGTGAGTGCATTTGTGAACACGTTCCCTGAAATGAAATCACCATTCTCATGAAATTCACTCAATGTGATCGCCCGTCGACTGATCCACCCGGCAATTTCACAGAGTGGCGCCTGTTGTTTGTATTCAGACCAAAAGATACCATCCGCAAGATCCTCCAACGATCGATGCCCAAATAAACGCCAGCCTTGGGCTGCTGCAAGAAGTGACTTGCCATGCAGAGACCACAAAGTGTTCAAGACAGACTCGACCGACTGCTTCCATCGCATCCCGCCCCGCTTGGAGGTATTACCAGTGTTTGAATTTGGACCAAACATCAATTGCCCCAAGGAGCGGTTCTGAAGGCCGTTGCCAGAACCTGAAGCAGATGATGTTGGCAGAGTGTCACCAATGGCATCAATGATGCGACGAACTTCATCCAGTTGTTCCCAAAGTTCAAGCGGCCGAGGCGACGGGGAGACTGATACGAATGCTGAGATGGCAGGCGCGCTGCTCCCTGTCTGTAGGCCATGGTCGATGCCAGAGAGCACAGCCAAAGCCTGTAGCGAAGGTAATTGAAGTTCTTTCGATCGCTCAATCGTATTGCCAACGAGAGCGGCAACCTGGTCCTTGGGCACACCCTCCATTTGCTGGATTCGCACCAGCCACGAGAGCGCAAATGCGACACAGATGTGATCACCATGGTGTTGAGCAACTCGAATTGTCTCGTGGAGACTTTCATGGGCGGCCGGGAGCCGATTGAACATGATGTTTAGCCCAGCAAGGTTGAGGGACGCATATTGTACACCCGAACCGAGAAAATGTAGGCGGTTCATTGGCGCCATACTGGCACTGACGGTTGCGGTCCCTGCAGCTTGACGACTCGCCCGAAGAGCGAGCCGGAGACGTTGAGTCGTTGCGAGGGCAAAATCGTGATACTCGTGAAGTGCAGCCAAAGCCGTATCGTATTCATGCTGATTCACAGCATCAAGGTACTTGACGAATAACCCATCGGTAGTTGTCGATGCTAGCAAAGTAGCTCTCTTGGTCGTCATGTCCAGGGAAAGTCCTCGTTCAATGCGGTGGATCAAATCGTGAAGTAGATATTGCCGCTGGTCTTCAGATAGAGCAAATGGGCCCAATGACAACGCCACCGATGGTGGCTTGTGATGACATAATGCCGGTGATTGTTCCAGCGAGGGGAGCTTAAGCGTCGACGATGTCATACTGGGAGGCTCGTTGTTTGTTCTTGCGATCGGGGAGAGCGTGAGATCATCAAGGCCCGGTGCTGGGGGTCTCCACAGCGATTGCGTGGCAGGGGAAGATGAAATGGAAAGCGACAGGTCACTCGTCTGTCGGGACTCTCCAGTGGGTTCCGCGTAGGCATCATTGTAGCGCGAGAGTTCATCATAGAGTCGCGCAAGGCCATCAAAGAGAAGACGGTTCACAGAGAGTACAAACTTGCGGACGAAAATTCCAAAGACGCTCCGACGCACCAACAGGGAGCTCGTCGAGTCCCCGAATGGTTCGACGACTTCCCCGCTCGCTGTTCGCGCGAGAGGGGCCACACACTCACTTATACCATCAACGATGTCGCTCACGGCATCCGGTGAGTCGATCCGGGCAAAGATTGCGAGGAGCTCGTCTTGAAGCACCGTGTAGTCACGGAGTCGCGGAATCGCTCGTCGGAGGCGCTGGAACACGGCACAGAGGGCATAGGGATCCACGGACACGACCGCGGTCGAGGTGGCGGTGGTGACTGTAGGAGAAGCGGTATCTGCGGCCGTCGCACAGGGATCCTGGAGCTCGGTGACGAGGAAGCTGGCGAGGGCGTGGGTGGATTCGCGGGCGATGCGCTTGCCGCGCTCGGCGGCTTCGCCAATGAAGGAGCCCCGCGAGCGATCGAGACTCCGGAGGGACGTCTCCGCGGCGGCGACCTCGTCGTCCCCGTCCTCGTCCTGGTGGTGGCGCACGTACGCGGCGATGAGCAGGCTGAGCGTCAGCAGGTAGCCATTGCCCTGCTGTCGCATCGTGGATCTCGATTGATGATCGAGACGAGTCAGGATCTGCCCCTGTGACGTGTTTTGACACGCACCGCCCCGACCTCACCCCCTCGTGATCGTCGCTAGTACCGTAGAGTGATGGTCAGACAGTTCCTCCCAGCAACAGTGTGTGTCACCACTTGCAGCTTCCGCCATCCGCACACCCACGCGCTGTCCACCGCCTCCGCCACCGCCGTCCGCCGCCGTCGTCGTCGTCGTCGTCGTCGCTCGCGCGTGCTGCCGATCCGCGGCCCGCCGGGAGATTCAACATTAGCGCGCCGTACGCCCCCGCGGACGCCCGGCGCGCGTCCACCGCCGCCGCCGCCGCCGTTGTCACGTTCGAGCCAAGCACCGACCACCATGAGGACGCCATCTTCAACCCGCTCCGGGCGCTCCAGTGCATCTACGCCGGCGACAGCGTAGCCCTCAAGCTCCGCGCCAAGGCCGCGATGCAACTCGCGGCGTACATCCACCAGCTGCCCCGCACGCCCGGGCTCTATGTCGCCTACGAGCCCTACCTCCCGATGCTCGCCGACGTTGTGGTAGTCGCAGCGACAGCCGGCAAGGCCTCGCGAGAGCTCCAGGAGAACACGCTCGCCTTACTCAAGGCCCTCGGCGCTCACGCCCCACGGCAATTTGTTGGGTGGGCTCGGCAATATGCCAGTCTACACCCGGGTGTTTTGCCACCGTGGCACGTGGATTGGTGCCTAGGCCTTGTCTTCCAGGCCGAGGCCCGGGTCCCACGCCGTGCAAGCGTCGTCGCGCGTAGCAATTACGAAGGTGACAACGCGGAGGGAAGAACGGACGGGACCCATTGGAATGAACAGAGCACCGAGTTTGTCGAACTGGAAGCGAGTATGGCCCTACTGTTCCAGATGTGGCGGTCTATGCTCGAAACCACAGACAGCGAGGCGACAGTCGCGGAGATCGTTCGTTCAATAAGCATGATGCACATGCGTGATGTGCCAGCCTTGCAACGCGAGTGGATTGCTATGCTCACAGCCAAGCTCCAGCCACATTTTGTGACCATGGCCGATGTTCTCATCGGCTGGTCCACGAGTTCAATCACGCAAGAGCATGTCCGGTACGAGTCGGAGGCTTGATGACAGTTGACCATATCTAAGAGCAGGTCCCTTCGGATACCAGATTTGCGATATTATCGCTACTGATGGATTTACAGCCGTTGTGGAAAGGCAACAGTGTCTTCAGCCTTCAGTTATTGGAGTCGTTCTCCAGAGTAAGTTCAGGTTGATCACCGGCTGCAGCGGGGGATGGTTTAGATTACTCTGTTCGGCGCTGTCTCAGGATATTGCAAGTTTGCACACCTCAATTCCTGCTAGTGATGACGAATGGGTAAAATTGGATTCCATCATGACTTGCTTTGTCATGGTTGCGAAATTCTTCCCTGAGCAAGGTACGCTGGACCCGTTGCTCACAAATCAACATGCACTCTGCATCGGGTTAACCCAATCTCAGCGTTAACTGCTCGACAGGGTTCGAGTCCATTTGGGAGGGCCATCGAAGCACTGGCCACGAATGTAGCGTCCACTCATTCGTAAGCCAGATGACCTGTGTGTGATCGGGTTGCATCACTGAACGCTGTCTTTGCTTACAATGCACAGGTCATATTGCATTTCAAGGTGTTGCGCGTCATTTGATTTTTTGTTCAATTCTCATCGCGAGCTTATGCAGCCTTACTCTATCCAAGTTGTTCGATTTTTGCTGCTGTTTGCCGCGGTACAAATATCAAACCGCAGCGATTTCACGAGTATTTTGAAGCTACTCGAGCTGGCCGCATTGATTTCACACCAGTCCTTTCCTAGCGTTAAACATTCGCTCGACATTGAGCACTGTGTATCAGCCATAATGAGCGACGAGGTACATTTTCGGTCACAATTACGAACGAGTGAGAATGTTGTTACAATCCTGCTCCAAGCAAGATCACTTGAATTGACCAAATTCGTGACAAGAACATATGTGCAGCTTCTTTCCATTAGAAGTGAAAACGGCTTACTGGTGAGTTCTGCAGCTGGTTCTCGATTCCACCCAGACTAATGCAAATGGATTGTAGAATGTGGCAGATAAGATGTTGACGGCATTGACCTCTTCGAATGCGACTATTGCTGCGTTTTGGGGAACATGTTTCGTGCTTTTGTGTCAGTCAACCTTGGAGAGTTGTTCTCTCAATGTAATTCTGGAATCGTTGCAAACAGTTGTACTCCGCTCGATCAGGGTTTTCCGAAGTAGTCTTTGTTGCCGAGAAGACTTGAGAATCAGATCAATTCTGTCCCAAGTGTCGGCATCGTTCGTCAAGCTGGTCACCACAATTAACTACTCAAAGAAGGACCAAATTACTGAAGCCCTGACGAATGAAGTTATAGAGATGGTGCAATCGCGATGTGGTAGTAGCGATTTCAATCTTGAAAGTGTTTACAGTCATCTGAAATGCTGTCCCAGCGGAATGCAGATCACCCAAGCGTCAGTTACGAAATTACTTGGTTCTGTAAAACGATCGTTTTCCAGTGGAGATCGGAGAAGACATAAAGCTGCTTCACTCGTTTTGAGGTATCTGATGAGAGTTAACTTGACTGATTGTGACCAAAAGCGTGTGATACGGGTATGCGAAGACTACTGTGATTCCATGCCACCGTCGGATGCCGTCAGGGTTCTAGTCTCAATGACGACGAGGTGTACATCTCGGTCCAGCGCTGTTCGTCCTCATTTGTTTGCATTTGTAGATCAATGGAGCTATGCGTGGTCACCATCTGTCATCACAAGCAGTGATGTTGAGCGCGTTTTCACGATGATTTGTGAAAACTGCTCAGACAATGACTGGGATACCGTCGCGACAGACGCCCTACGAGGCGTTCCCCAGCGTATCCAAAGCATGTCTATGTTCGATGGACGGCTAGGGAAGGCGAAGCTCCTTGTCAATGAGGTCTCAAAGTGGATTGTGCATAATCGACTCAGATCGCACTTCGGCCAGCCTTCGCAAACTTTTTCCAGCATTGAGCAAACTATGATCGCCGTTGTCGAACGTGCTCGCGAGCACGAATTCTCTCGATCAGGTTTCTTGTCTCTTATGATGACTGCCGAATTGTTCCTGTCAATGGAGGTGTTCATAAACATCGTTTCTGATTCACGAACGATTGATGGAAACACCGAAAGTGATGCGCACAAGATTCAATCATTCTTTCGAGCAAATATTGGGGTTTGTGATGAGTGGCTGTCGCGGACACGACCGATTGCTATTGAAATATTGCGAAAGTTTGGTCATTCAGAATCGCTACGTTCCCAACTGATCATAACAGTGCAACACCTAGCGAGGAAGGTAGAAACCCAACTGTCCAGATTGCAACGTTTGGATGATGGTGATGATGCCATCCAATGTGCTTTCAACACTACGGTCGAATTGGAACGAAGTCTGTTTGATTTAAGTGTCAGCTTTTCAAATTATCGTGAAGTCGACTCCATAGTCGGCTACCGGATTTGGGGAGCATCGATGTTTCGATGTGTCCACAAGCGCCTTGAAGCTTCGGGGAGCAGTACTCTCGGGACTTCTACAGGTGAAATCGGCGTAGGATCGACTGCTGCCACTTGGTTGCATGCGTTGCAGGTAGAAGCTGAAGGAAAACTTGAAGATGCGGCAAGAATGTACCAAGCACTTGTTTCCGCAATCATGGGCCAATACGTCAAGTGCGAAAGGCTTGCGCGTCCACTATTCCACCCAATGGGATCATTTGGGATTTCGATATCTGTGTTTGTGCGACTGATACATCGTTTGGGTTGTTGCTATGTCGCTCTTCGCAACTGGAACCAGCTCGGTGCACTTCAGGAAAGGACGGAACGCTTTTTTAACCAGAAACAACATACGGTAGAGTGGCGTTTTGCCGAAAGAGACATTGTAGATCTGTTGGCCGTTTGGAAAAGCGATTCTGTATGGAGTGATGCGTTGTCGAGTCCATCGTCTGCTTCGGTGCTGGAGAAACTACCAATTCGTGCACCTGACAATTGCGCATTGGGGATTCTTGGCAAATGGAGCTTATTCGGAGATATTGACAAGTGGGTTCTGCATGGAATGGCGGGGCGTACTGAAACATCTGCTCTACGAGAGCAACGGTTTGCACTTGATCTGCGGTCTCATCTCATTAGCTCAAGTGGTGTCCTGTCATCGTTTCCGTCACCGCCACCAGTGGCTTTTACGCAGAACATCGCCCGTATCATTATGCACGACATACTCTCTTCAAAGAGCATGTCTGGCACCCACACATTGCCAATACTATCTTGCTCGATTCACGATCCGACACTGTGGGCTCGGCTGGTTGATGCTCGACTCAATATAGAATTGTCCCAAGATGACAGAATTTTATGCGTGAAAATGTTGGTACAACTTGCTCGACAAGCTCGCAAGCTAAATAACGCAGAATTTGCTCGTACTCTGCTGTCGAAGTCGGAGAACTTGATGAGCTCCAATCTGAACGTGTTGTCCCCTCAAGCTGCATACGAATTGGCACTTCTACACGACGAAAACGATTCTCAGCGCTTTTTAAAGATCGTTGGGTTATGCAAACGAATAATCACATCATTGAAGCAAAATCACGCTTCAATTACAACTGCAAACGAAACGCCAGGTCATGTTCGTGCGTTCGTGCGACTGGGGAAGTTGATAGTGGGAGATCACGTTTCAAACCATTTCGAGTCCATTCAAGAAATGCTCGCAGCTTCAACGTCGTTGCGTTCTGAAGCAGCAGCAGAATTTCCAAACAATCCCTCTCTGGACTCGCGACTTTTGGCAGCGCAGTGCTTTGCTGTAGCCACCATAATTGATCCCCAGTCGCCGAAAGCTTGGCTTCAATACAGCAAATGGTGCCATCATCGCGGACGAGAAGTGATTGATTGCATAATACGCAATAGGGGAAGTGCGGAATTACTTGTTGATGAGAAAAGATACTTTGACTCAATACTTGGTCAAGTGGAGAATACAATTGACGACGATGATCGTTCATCAATTGAACTCATGGTGTGCCAAGTCATGGATGAGGATTCATTCGTTTGCAATCGCGAAAACCGGCTCCGAGTGAAATTAAGGTTTCTCAAGTGCAGTGACCAGTGTGTCGCAGATCTCGTCGAGTTTCAAACACAAGTTGTGTGTAGAATTTTGGAACCTCTAAGGCTTGCCGCCAAAGGGTACAGCGCCTATTTATCGACTGCAACAAACACACAGTCTTCGCACGACACACAACGTACAACGTCTCGGATGACTTCAGTGGCACTCAGACTACTTCGAATTCTCACAAGGTTTGGAGTGGAAAGTGCTATTCACGATGTCGCGATGCAAGCTTTTGCGAACGGTCCATTGATTGCATGGACTCGAGTCGTTCCACAGTTGCTGTCGCGAGTTGCTCACCCAGACGCAGACGTATCCCGTGCGGTTTGCGTCTTGCTGAAAAGGCTTGCTCGCCATCAACCACATTTGGTCGTTTTCCCTACAATAGTTGAGTCCAAGCGAGAATCATTAAAAACTGGGGAATCGATGGCGACTATCCTAGATGAGATTCGTATGGATTCGATTGAACTTGTCAATGAAGTCCAATTAGTCGTGAAGGAATTAAACAGAATCGCCATACTCTGGGATGACGCATGGATAGCAGGACTCATAAAAATTTCAACCGATGCCACTCGACGAATCTCAACTCTGGAGAAGGAAGCGCAGAGAGTGAAGAAGAATGAGTCACTGACTGAAGCAGGCAAAATGGATCTCTCACGGCGGAAGTCGATTGCACTAATGAAGCCAGTTCTGTTGTCGTTGGAAAAGCTGTGGAGTGAGACTGTTGGAGCAGCAACGCCGATGAGTTCGCATGAACGCAGTTTTGTTCAAGTCTACGGTACCCGACTGTCACAGGCAATCAATTCATTAAGAATATACTGTGATGCGAACAAGTCTTCGACGCCTGGATTTGGCCAAGATTCCTCCCGAACACTGAATCCCAATATTTCAGTCACATCTGTATGGGCACCATTTGCTGAAATTCTCAAGGATCTTGTCGACTCTGTTGGTCGACGAGACCGGATTCGCTTGGATGATATTTCTCCATTACTTGCTGCGATCTCGGAACATGAGGGGCCCTTAGTCGGTGTGATGCCTGGAACTTCTTCTTGCTCCAGCCATCACCCATTCGTGAAGATAAAAGAAGTGAACAGAGTTATCACTGTGTTAAGGACGAAGACAAAGCCAAAATGCCTGACGTTTCTTGGATCTAATGGGGAATCATATCGATACCTCCTAAAAGCTCGTGAAGACTTGCATTTGGATGAACGGATGATGCAGTTCCTTTCCACCGTAAACGACATGCTCAGTGCAGATCGTTCCACAAGTGTTCGTTGCCTCTCAGCACGAAATTATTCAGTTGTCCCAATTTCCAGTGATGCAGGCTTGATTCAAATGGTACCAGACGTTGTGCCGCTCTTTCAGATCCATACTAGTCGGCTGGATGATGCGTCAACGAATGCGTTGGCGTTGGAATCGGCCCCGTTCAATGTTGCAGATATGGAACGCCACACCAATCCACCTCAACCGCCGACTGTTGCATTTTATGCGAAGTTACGCCAGTATGGGATCAGTGACGTGGGCTCTAATCAAAGGTCCCTCTGGCCAATTCCTGTTTTGCGACGAGTCTACGAAGAGCTGGCATCTAGTCAACCAAGGAATATTCTCTATCGCGAGATACTATCGCATTCTCGTGACTTTGGTGATTGTTCGCTTAAGATGGCGAGACTTAGTCGGTCGCTTGCTGTAATGTCTGTTCTTGGTTACGTGATCGGATTGGGCGATCGACACTTGGATAATATATTGCTGTGCTGTCAAACTGGAGACATCGTTCACATCGACTACAACGTTTGCTTCGACAAGGGCAGAAGGCTCAAGGTACCAGAAATCGTTCCGTTTCGTATGACTCCGATACTAGCAGACTCATTAGGAATCACAGGAGTTGAAGGCACGTTTCGAATTGCATTCGAGCAAACTTTACGAGTGATTCGAGATGCCGATTCACGGGAAGCCCTAGTGAGCCTACTGGAGGCATTTGTGTATGATCCACTGTTAGAATGGGTTATTAACTCGCGCGATCATCACACTGAAGAGACAAGGCGTCGGTTAGAGTTGAATGTGAATCTCTCTTTGTTTCTCTCTCGAGCAGAAGAACAAAGAGAAGATCTCAAAAAATTTGACCAAACTTTCGCACGGAGCGCAGGACAACTTCGCAAGTCACTCGAGGCAGTGCAAAGCTCCGCTCTCCAGCCTGTTCTTGATCAGTTCGCCTCCCTAAAAGAGGCTCGAGATATGGCGAAGGTATACTTTGGCCAAGCGGAGACGTTAGAGCGCGAAATAGTGCAGGCAATGGCCCTACCGCCGGGTGACGATGGGTTGTCTCGCGATATAAAATCTCGATTGTCGAGCTTGCAACTGAAGGTATTGAAGCTAGAAGAATCATGTTCGCACGCCTCGGATGGGACTGCTCAACTGAAACAACAAACAAAGGACATAACCCTGACTGCTGGGGATCGACTGCTCCATCGAATGAAGACGGCAGTTCCTTTCCCAGCAATTCTTGACCGCATCACCTCAACAGTCGCCAACCTTCCGCCTTGTCCCTCTATTCCAATCTGGAACATTACCCTGGGGAATTTGAAGGAACGATCGCGCATAATTGATAACACCCTCCAGAAACTGACCGGTAAACTCGAGGGGTTGTTCAAACAAGTTTTGCCTTCAGTTGAAGCTTACAGCAATGTTTGCAATATCATTTGCTCTGATGTGGGCAACAGCGACCATAATGGGCACCTTAACAACCCATACCTATACCTCTCGTGGGTGCAATGGTGCAAGCGGATATTGAGTGCAATCAACAACAACAACAATCTCATCCACTTGGGTTCGATTCTGAGTGGTGTGGCGGTACCTTCATACGTCTCTTCACATGACGAAGACCAGTTAACAGAAGCGCTTCGTATTATTCAAATGAAACGTCGTGCAATTGCTGACATGGGTTCTGATAGTGGAATTGAGATTTCTCAAGAAGTCAAAGCAAGTATTGACGAGTTTGTTGACGGGATACTGTGCATGAAGTTGTCGAATGCTCAGACCCAGAACATATTGAAGTTGGCAAGTTACAAGTGGGTAACAGAGGTTTTCCGATCCCCAGAAGGTTGGGCCTCCAAACCTCTCCCATCGACTCCGATATGCCTTCTGAACAGCGCAAGAGCGGTGGCCCTGATGCTGGATTTGATCGCCACACCGAAGGGTTCACTGAAGAAGCTTAGTACCGCCTCTCTTTTCGGTGACCATAACGACACAAGGCCAGCTAAGTCTGGTCCGAGCGTTCTGATGTTGAATGGTTTCATGGAAGTTGTAAGCCAAGTTACAGTTCTCTCACACACAATTGATGACGCTTCGGTATTAGTTGCAAATCGTGTGTTCAGTGGTTTCTCGTTATTGGTCGCCAAGATGAGAGAAACACAACAACTGGATGAGGTCCAGAAGTGTCGCGATATGGACCAACTTTCTCGACGCGCCGTTGACGACGTGTGCAAACTCATTGCTTACCTTGAGAATTTCTCATCGCTCTGCAAAGTGTTTGGCGTGGACTGTTGCGCCAAAACTGCACCGCAGAAGTGGACCAACACTTTCGTCTGCGTCGTCGAAGCAATTGAGAAATCCAGGGGGGCGATTGGCTTGTTGGAGTGCGACCCCTTATCGATGATCGCTGACACTGTTCAATCAACACTCGTTGAACCATTGAATTCAATAATGACATACGTTACGACAATGGAGTGGAAGTTTAATGGAGTCGATGTTTCCATGGACGAAAGTGAAGCACTCCTTGAAATACTGCCATCACTCGGGCATCCAGCAAACGAACGCTTAGCCCTTTTCCAAATGATATCCAATTCTTTGTTTGATGTCGTGGACAAATGCCAGCAAGTGTGGACGGAAAGAGTATCCCAAAGCTCACATGATCACGAGACCTTGTTTCTGACCAAGCTGGAGGAGGACATAAAGAAGTCCCTAACGCTCACCCGGTGGCGTTCGATGAAATCGAATTCAAACCTCGTAAACCGACAGAGTGTCGTTCTTGCATTTGAAGCGACTTCACAAAGCTTGTTGCAGAAGGATGCAGATCTAGATCAACTTGGGTCGATGATGCTCGAAGTTGCTCAGCAACTGGAATATTTGTTGTCACAAGTCACATTCAGTTTTGATTCTGGTATAACGATCGAGATTCAAGGATTGAGTGTTGACGTTCAATCTTCATACTCACGCTTCTCCGACTTGTCCAACTTTACCCAATCGTTGCGTACGGTGATCGAAATGGCTCTCGAAGTAGAGAATTTGATGGTCGACATTGACGAAATTGGGAAGGTGCTCGCCGTCGAGGTGCGCGAAATCGTGCCTAGGTTGTCGGATGCAAGGGCAATTGAAGAAGATGATCACACGCAACAATTAAAATCAAAACTAGAGCATACATACGCTTGTGCAAAAGCTGCTGAGAATCGATCAAAGAATGTTGAAGCCCAGGTTGTGGAATCGGTGAATTCTGTCGGTATTCCTGTTGAGGCCATCATTCGATCTGTCGTGGAGGCGTCAAATTCATTATTGGAGATCCTTACAGCTTTCGAGAAGACGAAAAAGGAATTTGCACCCACGTCGACGAAACTGTCATCAAAGAAATCTCGAGATATGATTAGTGGACGCAAGGATTTGTCTGGGCATCCATCTACGCAATCGCGAGAGTTTTCCTTCACAGAGCACGAAAGACTTCTCAAGATCCTTCGTCGTAGTGTAAAATCCGCCGATTTTACACATGAACTGAATGCAGTGTTACAAGAGAGCGATTCGACTCTTGGTTTGCTGCATCGAACAATTCCGGTACTTACTGAAACATTAGCTGGCTTTAGCAGGTCGGCAACTATGGGCCTGAACGACAACAATCCAGTTCGATACTTGAGTGCGCTTAATACTCTCCTGAGTCGACTCGCTGTTCCTGAAGCTCTTACGCCGTACCATAGTGCGAACAATTCTTCCGATATATTGTCCCTCTCTCAATCATTGGTTTCGTCGTCATGCGGACAGTTTTTCGAAGCCGCGCGGATAGCTGACGAATTGACTACAGCTGATACTACTGCACGCGGTAGTGCTGATTCTGAATACGCGATCAATAACCACGATGATCACAACACGAATTCCAACGGAGGACTCCAACCTGCTGCAGATCTTGACGTAGTCGATCATGTAATGCGTGAGAACGAGCAGTCGTCACAACAAGAAAAAAATCGCACTGGTCTGGAAGTGATCCGTCATGTTGAAGATAAACTGAATGGTGTCGTGGGAAATACGTTGGAGCACCTGTCTGTCCAGGAGCAAGCTAACTGGCTGATTAGAGAGGCGACAAACATCGACAACCTGTGTGTTATGTATGAGGGCTGGACACCTTGGATCTAGAGCCAAGACATTTGCGCAGTGTTGACTACGGGACCGGTTTGAAGCACTCCAAAGCCGACAAGTTCACGTTGAAGATATTCTTTGTTTAGCCGCACGCCTCATCTTGCAAATCAGACTGCTGACAGCGTTGACTCAGCCTGCACGACAGCTTCTCAATGCAATCAACCCTGCTGAGAGGTTACAACTAGAATGTAACTGAACTCCCGAGTCTGCTGATGATGTTCCAGTTTGCCCACAGACAGTTCTAGAGCGCATTCGTACTTGCCAGATTCACCATGCAGTTCGTCGTCGTTGCACATCAAACGTCGATCATTCAACAAATAATTTCATTCAATACAGGAAACGTCCTCATTAAATCTGTTGATCTATCTGATTTTTGTTGAGTGACGTGGGGTGACCGCTCGACAGATCGACAGCGACGGCACTCTCATCGAGATCCATCACGTGCATGTGGTCAGAAGGCCGAAGCAGAATCGGATTACCTCATCAGTCTGCCCCTCTAGGTTCTCTCATGCCGAACGCACCGCAGGATACGGAGCGGAAAGCGCGTGTGGTGCGGACTGTGCTTCGGATAAAAAAAACGAATCGTTGACCAAGTGGGTACTTCGTGGTTGGTGGCATGAAGTGTGACTCTTGGATCCCTGACGGGTGGTGGCAGGAGCGAATTGGTGTGGGTGCCACGTGTTTGCGGCTGGGCTTCATTTTTTACCAATCCAGGTGCTCCAAAAATGGAAGATGTCGGCGGTTAGGGCTCGGGAGGAATTTCGACCACTCACCACGACCCATTTTGCCCCAGATCTGGGTCCAAGGGAGGTCCCCTTCCATCCACTGGGTCGTTTTGGGCCAATCCCCTCGCTCCTGAACTGGTGGTTCTCGAAGCTTTTCTTTTGAGGGCTTTCTTTCATGCCACGACGCAGGGGACGGGGCAATCGAGCCCCACGTTTCAGCCCCCCCGCCATAGAAAACCCAAGTGTGGCCGGATCTGTGGCCGCCACCTCCCTCCCCCAGCCACCGGACTGAGAGAGAGGACCGAGGAGGAGCTCCCCCTCGGCTCGCGCTCACTTTCGTTTTTGGCGAACGGGAAGAGAATCACCACCAACGTCTACCATGGCTGACGATAAGAAGCAGCACTTGTCGCTTGTTGTGTGCGGCCACGTCGATGCCGGCAAGTCGACCACCACCGGTCACTTGATCTTCAAGCTCGGCGGCATTGGCGAGCGTGAGATGGCCAAGCTCCAGGCTGAGGCCGATGCCAAGGGCAAGTCGTCGTTCGCCTTCGCCTACTATATGGACACGTGCAAGGAGGAGCGTGAGCGTGGTGTCACGATCCAGTGTAACACCAAGGAGTTCTTCACGCCGAACTACCACTACACGATTGTCGATGCCCCCGGCCACAAGGATTACATCAAGAACATGATTACCGGTTCGGGCTGTGCCGATGCCGGTCTCATCTTGGTCCCGGCTGAGAAGGGTGGTTTCGAGGCGGCCATTGCCAAGGCGGACCCCAAGCTCGGCGTCGATGAGGGCCAGACCCGTCAGCACGCGCGTCTCCTCTTCCTTCTCGGCATTGAGCAGATCATTGTCGGCATCAACAAGATGGACTCGTGCGACTGGTCGGAGGCCCGTTACAACGAGATCAAGGACGAGTTCATCAAGATGATCACGGCCATTGGCTTCAAGCCCAAGAAGGTCCCGGTCATCCCGTACTCGGGCTTCAACGGCGACAACCTTGTCACCAAGTCGGACAAGTGCCCGTGGTACAAGGGCTGGAAGGCCAACCTCAACAAGGACACCACTGTTGAGGGCTTCACGATCCTTGATGCCCTTGACAAGCTCATCAAGCCCCCGCAGCGTAACCCCGATGCCCCGCTCCGTCTCCCGGTCTCGAACATCTACAACATCAAGGGTGTTGGTCAGATTATCTGTGGCCGTGTTGAGCAGGGTACCGTCCGCCCGGGTGACATTGTCGGCTTTGCCCCCTCGGGTCTTCGTGGCAAGAAGGTGTTCCAGATTGAGCAGCACCACAAGCAGCTCCCCGCCGCTGGCCCCGGTGAGAACGTTGGCATGTCGATCAAGGGTATCTCGAAGGACGAGAAGGTTGAGGTCGGCGATGTCATTTACTGCGAGAAGGAGGGCATCCTCACCCCCGTCAAGCAGTTCACGGCCCTCGTCTTCGTCCAGGAGCACCCCGGTGTCCTCAAGAAGGGTTACTGCCCGGTCATCTTCTCGCGTACCGCCCGTGTTGCGTGCCGCATGACCGCCATCAACTGGAAGATGTCGAAGAAGA
>JAADYI010000426.1:0-18020 GCA_023338185.1 Lagenidium sp. CBS 127285
AATGCCAACCGTACCAGACTATCCCAGTTAAGAGGATGCTCGTCCCTGGAAGGCTCAAAGACGTCTATGCCAAGCGCTTGGAGTTGTTGAATGGCCTCTTCCTGCCGGCAAAATGAAAAGAGCTAAGGTCAGAATGAGCAAAATCTGGTGAATGGATTGACAGGATTACCTGTGTATTGGCTGGGCTTGTAGTACCAACGTGACGCTGCCCGCGATCGGCAAGCATCTTCCGGCGTCCTTGCTCACGGTCGTACTTGAAAAATGCATACACGTTTGGATAGGAATACAATTCCTTGTATGCTTCCACGACGGCATCGATCTCACTTGGTGTAAGATATTCGTCCTTGTAAAAGACAAATTTGGTACCTCTGTTGCCATGAATCGAGGAATCGCGGAGAAACTGAAGTGATCCATGCCCATCGGCGTAAAGATAATTTACGGAGGGCTGATCGGATGACTCTACAATCGATTTCTTCTCTGCCTCAGGGCTATGCACCGCGACCACTTCAACACCTTGTTTGCTCTTGTCCTTCTGCAGTTGCAACAGAAAGCGCCCGAGAATGGCTTCCTGGTCCACAAATGGTGGGCACACAAACTCAATGCGTATGGTCGACACTCCATTCGGTGCATGTACGCGAGAGATCGCAATCTTTTGAATCGGAAATGACTTTGGGATTCTCGATTCAGCACTTTTGAGCGTTGCGCGGAATTCGGATACCTGCTCGCGGAGGATATCAACGACCTCTGTATATGCCAACTGCTGTCAAATGCGCTCGGTCAGTGTCGGATGATACAATTTGTGCGATGAGTATGGTACCTTGTCGTTTGGCTTGGACTCCGCAAGGACGTCACCACCGCTTATCGCTCCAGTTGTAGCGAGTACCGCACCGGCGACTACAAGAGCGCTCGCAGTGGCGCTTCGCATAGAAGAGCTATGCGCCGCTGCGGTCCAAACTGATGGGGCTGATTGGTCTGCGTTCTGTGGTCGCATTGTGGTATTGGGATGTGAGGCGGCCTGTGTGCACCGAAGTTTTTCAATCGGAACGCCCCACACGAACCGATATCGCCGCTTTTGCTGCGCCAAGTCGCTGCAACAGCTGTGCCTGTGGGGGAAACTCCGCTGAGCCGCGCGGAAGCCGATCACGAGTCGACGGCAGCGCCCGGCCCCACCGCCTGCTATTGCGGATGGCCCTCATGTTCATCTTTCGCCTTGGTGGATCCTCCTCCGGTGGTGCCGCTTTGTCCAAACTGAGGACTTGATGTGGCAGTTGTTCGGGGTCCACTGTTGAGGTCATTCGAGAACCTGTTCTTGTGTGAATTATTACTGCCCCCGGGGGGAATTGCGGAGCCTACTCCTCCATCATGGGTACACATCGCACATCGGCAACGAGATGATCCACCTTGGGGGCGTACGACTTGACCCGCTCGACGTGCTCGCAGGTCACGCGCCAGGACCGACCGCGGGCCCGCGCGAGGTTCGCGAGGCTCTCGACGACGTGACGTTCCCATCGCGCGCGGTCCTCGACGGCGACGTTGTCGTGGACGTGCAGCCAGCCGCCCGTGGGCTTGAGCACTCCAATGGCGAGGGGCCACGCCTTCTCGCTCGTGGGCAAGAGCCCGAGGTTGACGCGGTCGGCGACGGGTCCGATCGCCGGGGCCGTCTGCTGATTGTCCCCCTCGTGGACCGTGCACTTGTGGGCCACGTGGTTCCGCGCGAGGTTGAAGCGCAGCGCATCGACTGAGTCCGGGTTCCACTCGCACGCGTGCACGTGCCGGGCGCGGCCGTGGACGAGGAACGGCACGACGTAGTAGCCGATGCCGCAAAAGAGATCGACAATGACCTCGTCCCGGCAGCCGATCGCGGCCATCCGGGCCTTCTCGGTCACGTTCCCGGACGAGAACATGACCCGCGTAAGGTCCCAACCGTAGGTGATGCCATTCTCGCGGATCTCGACCCATCCGGGCTGCGTCGGCCGCGTCGTCCGGAGGGCCTCGGCGTCGACGTACAGGAGCTCGACGTGGCTCTGGCGCTTCTCCCCGGGATCGATAAAGGCCTTGCGGGCCACGCGCGAGAGCCGCGGGGTCGTCGCCGCGCACACCGCCGCCCACATCTCCCGGGCAAAGGCCCCCCACGCGGGCTCGGAAAAGGCCCCGCGGGGGACGAGCACGACGTCCCCGACAAACTCGTAGCGCTCGGGGATCCCCCGGAGGAGCCCCACGGGGGCCCCGTGGCGCCGGGCCACGGCCTCGATGGTCGTCCGGACGAGCTCGTTCCGCGTCGCGCCATTGGCCTTGCCGTACTTGTTGGCGTAGGCGTCGGTGTCGACGACGACCTCGAGGTGCCCCAGCGCCGGTGTCGTGGCCAGCACGTCGGTGATCGCCGCCGTCACGGGGACGAGGAACGGGGCGTCGCCGTTGGGCAGCGGGCGCTCGGGGGCCACGCGCACGCGCCGGGCCTTGTCATAGAGCTTGTGCTGCTCGAGGAGGGTCTTGGTGGCCTTGACGCGCGTCTTCTCGACGAGAACCCCCAGGGGCCGGGAAGGATCCAGCGGCGGGCTGTCCGCCTGGGTATCGGGTGGTGGCATAGCTGGCTCGGGGTGCCGGGCGTTGGTCTTGCGAGGCCCGGGGATCGAAGGCTCTGCCGCTGCCGTCGTCGTCGCCGATGCTGCTCGCGTTGTTGGCATGGGAAGCGATTTGTCCACGACGACGAGCTCACAGGCCACGGGGGGCGAGTACAACTGCCCAAAGCCAAAGACCTGGCAGCCCCCGCCGAGGACCACGAGCCGCGCGAGCCCCGGGAGCCACGTGCAGGTCCCGTGAATGACCGTGGCCTGGGTCTGGGCCAGGCGCGGAGTCTCTGCGTTGGCGATGCGGCCCTCCATCACGAGCTCGCCGAGGTGCCGCCACGCCATCGCGACCGTGTCGAGGGCAAAGAGCTGGCGCGGGGCCGCGCGGGCATCGGCTCCGGCCATCGCGTCGTTGGCGCACGCCGCCGTGCCCCCACAGATGATGACGTGTTGGCCATCGACGACACACGCTGCGGCGCCCATGAGCCCCGCCCGCGGGCCCTGCGTGGGGTCCTTGAGGCCCCACTCAGTCCATTCGCCGTGCTGCGTGTCGTAGATCATGAGCGTCTGCGCGTCCGCGCCGGTCATGTCCTCGAGGGCCGTGAGTCCGCCCCAGAACACGAGACGCCCGTCGGCCAGCGCCGCGGCGACGTGGTCAAACCGCCCCGGGGACTGGGCATCTACAGCACAAACAACAAGAGTCCGAGCGTGTAAGGAACTCTCTGCAGCAAGGGAGCGCGCAGGCAAGCGCGGACGATGTACCATCAAGTCGGCGCCAGGCCAAGGGCCCGGCGGTCATCGCACCGAGATCGAGGGCGTAGAGGTCCCCAAAGACCGTCGTGGCGTCACGGCCGCCGTGGACAAACATGGTCGTCCCGACTGCAAGGACCCGAGAGAGCGAGAGCGCGACGTGAGCCTCCGTATCCGACCATCAGCGCATCCTGACTGCACCAACGTACCGACACAACACGCGTGCTTCCACCGCGGCGAGGGCCTCGTGGCCGCGTCGATGACGAGCTCGCGCCACGTGCGCGTGGCAAAGTCAAAGGCGTGGACTTCATTGAAGCACTTGAGCGGCCCCGCACGGCCCCCAAAGACGATCATCTGCCCCCCGACGACCACCGCCGAGTGGTGCATCCGCGCGCTTGGGGCGGGGCCCGACCCCGGGAGGCGCGACATCGCCACGCCCGCGCCGTCGGTCGAGATCGCGACTTGCACGAGGTCCCCGAGGCGCGTCGCCGTGCCGCTCGGAGTCTGGCCCTGGCCCCCGAAGATCACAAGGTCCTGGCCGTAGGCGACGGTTGAGTGCCCCACGCGCCGAAGGAGCGGGGCGAGGGTCGTGTCCTCGGTAGGATCGTTGGAGTCGTCATCGTCAGGGGCGGGGGTCAGGAGCGCGCTCACGCGGCGGAGGTTGAGGGCACTGCGGCGCGATGGGCTCGTCGCCATCGTCGTTGTCATCGTCTCGGGGGGCGCGTCGACAAAGCGACGGCGAAAGGCCGCGGCAAAGTGATCGGTCTTGACGCGGTTGGCGCGGAACTTGTCGTTGGCAATGTCGACGATCCAGGCCAAGTAGGCGTCATCGACGGCGAGGGACCCCCGGCTCGAACCGAGGGGGACCTCCATGGCGCTCCCGGTGGTGCGGATCGCGCACATGATCTTGCGGTTGCCGAGGACGATCCCCGATTCACGAAAGCCACACGCGAGCCCGCACTGGAGGAGCTCCTTCGCGGCGTCGACGTCCCGGCAGACCACGTGCAGGATGAAGGGCTCGTGCTTGAAGAGCACCATCCCGCTGTCACCGCGGTCGCCATCGTCGTCGCGCAACGCCCCGCGGAGCTGCTCGAGGGTGATGGTCGCGTGCTCGGCCAGGAGCCACTGCCCGCCCTTGGTGATCAGGTGGTTGTGGTCACCGTCGACCGCGAGCTTGGTGTCGGACGGCGACGGCGACGGTCGCTGCGTCACCGGAGCGCTGACCCCCTGGAAGACCGCGATCCGCCCCGAGCAGGAGCTGCTCGTGACCTGCGCGCGCGAGAGAGAATAACAAAACGTGATGATGCATCCATGACGTTGCCGAATCCCACCGGTAACCGATGGTGGGTGATGGTGGCACGCACATAATGCGGATGGTCGTTGATCATCCGGATGAGATCAACAATCGGCGCATCGACGCTGCCCTTGGGGCTCTTGTCCTCATACTCCCGGAGCTTGCGGAGGCTCTCGCGCTTGAGCTGCGCGAACGCCGCCGTCGCCAGCAGGGCCATGGTCGTGATGAGACGATGGATGTGAGAGATGGCAGCCAGCCAGCCACCAAGACAAAGAACGCATGCGCCCAATTGAGTCATATCCACTCTACCCAAAATTGTTGCCCACACAATCTACTATTCGGATGTTAAACAGTACGACTCTTATTGTGAAATTTCTCAACCGAACTCTTCGAGGATCCAATTGAAAAAAAATGAAGCGCCTGGCGATCGACATCGCCCGCATGGACAGCGGGCCGCCACCGCCGGCCCCACGGACGCCGTTGCGAGGCCCCATGCTCGTGACGAGGACCCGGGGCCCACCTCCTTCAGGGCCGCTTCCGTCGCTCCGCTGTCGCGTAGCCTCGAGCCGCCGGCGCCGTCACCCACACGAGCGCCGCATCTCCGCTGCCGCATCTCCGATGGATGACACTGCACGCACTCGCAGCAGTCGCCTCCGTTACCATCCCGATCGCCGCGTGTCCCCCTCTTCCTCATCATCCTCGTCGCCCGCCTCGTTCCCCTTTGAACTCGCCCTGCGGGGCCGTGAGGACGGGGACCCGCGGGTCGTCGAGCTCGTCTACCCAGGGACCGACGTCGTCGACCACACGCTGCGCTTTGCGACCCCCGTGCGCGACGCCACGATCGCCGACTTGGGCGGCGGCGGCGACCACGTCTGCGTCCTCGCCCGCGGTGACTGCGTGACGATCCACGCGCCCGATGGGGCCGTCGTTGAGGCCGCGCTGCCCTTCACCGCCGACCGGCTCCTGCCGCTGCCAGTGCCGACAAGTGCCTCAGCCTCCGCGGTCCGCGGGCTCGTGCTCCAGCGCCAGCGGTTATCGGCGGCGGCGCCGACGCCCGAGGCCACGGCCGCGGCCTTCTCGCCCTCTGGCCAGCGCCCGCGGCCCAGTGTCAATGCCACCACCACCCAGCCGCGGTTCTTTGCGCTTTCGCACCCGCTCCACGAGGTCACGCCCATCGTCCTCGAGTCACGCTCGTCCCCGGCCATGGGCCCCGTCCAGTTCCTGAGCGACCCGGCGCTCGAGGCCGTCGGGATCTGCGGCCACGGGCTCACGGGCGATCTCGCGCTGCTCGTGTGCTGGCACCGTCGCGATCGCCGCTTCCTCGTCTACCGTCTGCGGCGGCCGCGCGTGACAAAGCCCACGAAGGCGAGCACGACAACGGCAGTGGCTTCGGCAACGGCCACGACGAGTTTCGTCGACGCCACGGGCGGGGCGGCGCTCCGCTCGCCGTCGTTCGTGTTCCCGGCCAAGCACCGGCAGCAGCAGCGCGAGCTCGCGGCCAACACGGCGCCGTATCTGCAGCCGCACATCGTCCCCGAGGTCGCCGCCTCCCTCCTGTGGGCGTCGCCGACGCTCGATGCCTTTGCCAGCGGTCGTCGATCGCGTCGCGGAATCGCCAGCGGCCTGCACGCGTCGAGCAAGCGCGACGACGACGATGACGACGACGACGACGACGGTGATGATGATGATCAAGAAGATGGCGACGGCGGTGGTGCCAACCCGGAGCAGCGCGGTCGCCAGTTGTCTGCTTTCCTCACGACGGCCCACGAGGACCATCGTGACGACAACGACCAAGCCCCGGACGATGCCTACGATCTCGGCGGGCACTGGCCGATGCGACCGCGACGAGGGCCTCAGCGACCACTCCTGCTCTATCTCATCGCGCCCTCGCGCGGACTCGCCCTGGTCAAGCCCCTCCGCATTTCCATGGGCCCCAATGCCCCGGACCACGACGACCTCGACCCCGACGACCTCATGGAGGGCGACAAGAACAACCACGACGACGTCGACGACGACGACGACGACGACTGCGTGACCCTCGACGACAGCGATCTCCGTGTCCTCGAGTGCCGTCAGGCGGTGCCGATCGCGCGGCATGACGCCGACGAGATGGGCCAACGGGGCTCGGAGACCATCGACGTGATCGTCCAGGCCCCCGAGGGCCACCTGGAGCTCCACGTGAACGGCGCGGCCGTCGCGGGGCTTGACCTCGGACCCGCCTCCGCCACCATGGGGCCCCTGGAGCTTTGCCACGGGGCCGGGGCCGAGGCCCGGGCCTTTGTCGTGGTGCGTCCGGGCGATGGCCGCGAGTGGCACTTCCCGCACCCCCTCGACGATCGTCGCTCGGCCCTGTGCACGCGGATTCATCGCATCCTCGAGTGGGCCCTGCCCCCCGCCGAGACCCTCGCGATCCGTGTCGCCGCGGCCGCGGCCTCGACCTCGACCTCGTCGTTGCCGCCGTGGGAAACGCTGCAGGAGGTTCTCCGCACTGTCGTTGGGCTTGGGCCCTATTGCGATCCCTCGACGCCCTTGGCGTCTGCTGTCGAGGAGCCGACAATGAGCGACAACGACAGCAGCAGCAACAACAACGGCAGCAACCCGAAGCGTCTCCAGACAGCCCCACCGGGAGCCCCTCCGCCGCCGCCCCCGACAGCCTTTGAGCGGCTCTGTCGATCCGACTTTGCGCGTCAGTACGCCCTGGCGAACCCTCAGTTACTCGCTCTCCCGACGCCGCCGCCGTTGTCTCCAGTCGGGGCCATCTCCGTCCCTGTCGCGCCGTCGTCAGCGCTCCGCTCCTTCTCGCCACGCAACCGTCGGCGGGTCCTCGATGCCCTGCACTTGCTCCACGAGGACCTTCGGCTGAGCATCGGCGCCACGCGCATGCGCCTGCGGCTCACGAGCTTCCTGGCGGAGCTGCATCGGGCCCTGCGCGGGCGGCACTCGGCGCGAGCGCTGTACTACGGCAACAACCTCCTTCTCCTCGATGCCCACGACGGTGCATCGACGACGTCGCCTCTCATTGATGTCGCCGACACGAGTCGCACGATGACCGACGACGACGACGACGACGACGTTGACGACGTCGTGCCGGACATCTTCGTGTGGCTCCGTGAGCGCATCGCGGCCTTTGCCACGTCCGACCTGCCGGTGTTTGCCACCGGCGAGGGCTTTGCCGATGCCTTGTTCAAGCGCCAGTGGCGTCGCTGTCACCCGCATCATGCCCATCGTCATCGAGGTCGTCGTCGCCGCTTGGATCGTGCTGCTGCTCTGCTTGGGGCCACGGGGGGTGACGACGATGGCGACGACGACGAGCATCCCGGCGATGATCCACTCTATCGCCTCCGGGCCATCGGCGCCATCTTCACGTGGCTCTTTCCGAGGTTTGATGCCGACGGTGGCTCGGGGAGCGCCGCGCGGGTCGTCGCGTTCCTCTGCTCGCACCCGCTCGGCGCCCGCTTGCGCCTCGAGGATCTGCCCTTTGGCGTTCGCGACCCGATCCTTGGGGCCATCCGCGCGTTCCAGGAGAAGCCCCCGCCGACGATCAGCGAGGACGTCGCGGCGTTCATCGGCCGCCTCGACCTCGCGAGTGGCAGCGTCGCCGGAGCCGCTGGCGCCTCGGCGGCCTCGGCCCTGCTCGACCATCGCCCCAAGACCACATCGACCCCCACGGCGGCCCCTGCCGAGGAGGCCTCGTCGTCCGCGGGGCCCCGGCGGGAAGTGAGCGATGGCCTGGCCGAGGTCCTCCGCCAGAGCCAGCGGCTCTTCCCCCGGGACCAGCGGCTCAAGGAGGTCGCCCGCCTCGTGCGCGCGAGCCGGCCCCTCTGCCTCCGCCTGGACAAGACCCCGGACCTGTCGGACCAGGACCATGTCGCCCAGCAGCAGGCCCGGCTCCTGCTCCTCTGCAAGCGCGCCATGGCCCTCGGCGTCGCCCGGGGGATGGTCACCCTCGGGACGCTGGACGTGGCCGCGACCCGGGACGAGCCCGCGTGGCGCCTCGCGATCCCCCCGCTCCCCCTCGCCGGGCGGACGCCCCCGACCCACGCCACTGTCCAGCTCGACGTCTCGGGCTACGCCAAGGAGCTCACGCACTGGCCCCAGTTCCACAATGGCTGCGCCACGGGCCTCCGGCTCCCGGCCCGGGAGCTCGGGGCCGTGCTCAACCGCTACTGGATCAAGTACCACCGCCCATCGGCCGCCGACTTTACGCGCCCGAGGACCCACGGGCCCGGGCCGGGGGCTGACGCCGCCGCCGCGTCGACGACCGCGAACGCCACGTCGGCGTTCCCCTCGGCCCGGGACCTGGACGAGGCCCACGCCGCTCACGCGGGGCTGCTCCTCGGCCTCGGGCTCCGTGGCCACCTCGCGTGCCTCTCGATGGCCGACGTCTACAACTATTTGTCGCTGGCCAACGAGTTTGTGACCGTCGCGATCCTCCTGGGGATGGCCACGACCGCCGCGCACTGCCGACGCCGGCAGCAGCAGCAACAGCAGCGACGGCGACAGCGACAACAACAACATCAGCAGCAGCAGGGACAAGCACCAGCACCAGCACAGGCCTCGGAGGAAAAGACAAGGACAGCGGCGGCCGCTGCAACGCCCCATGCCAGTAGCCCGGTCGTCCTCGCCCCCACCACCGAGACGCGAGAGGACCGTCGACTCTCGACGCTCGTCGATGACGTTGACGACCTGGCGATCCCGGCGTCCCAGGACGAGATCCCTGCGAGCCAGGACGTCGAGATGGAGCTCACGCAGACGCAGCCCGAGACCGAGACCGCGACTGCCTCTGCCGACGTTGCTCCGTCGTCGACCCCAACGACATCCGCCCGCGCCGCCGCGGCCCCGGCCCTCGTCGGCGTCGGTCTCGAGCTCTCGCTCGAGCGATCCGTGTCCAAGATGCTCTGCCTCCACATCCCGTCGCTCCTCCCCCCGCCATTTGCCGAGTTCTCCGTCCCGGCGTCGACGCAGACGGCCGCGCTCCTGGGCCTGGGGCTTCTGTACCAGGGCACGGGTCACCGCCTGATGACGGAGCTGCTGCTGACCGAGATCACACGCTCGCCGTCGTCGGTGCAGTTTGCCGGTCATGGTCTTGGTGGCAGCGGGGGCGGTGGTGCGGGCTCGTCATCGTCGTCATCGTCTTCCTCGACGCCCTTTGATCAACACGAGGGCTACTCGCTTGCAGCGGGCATGGCCCTGGGGCTCGTGCTTCTCGGTCGAGGGCGGGCGACGTCGGGCGACCCGGGACTCGCCGACCTCGGTCTCGAGGAGAAGCTCTACAAGTACATCGTCGGTGGGGCCCAGCAAGGCGGCACGGAGCAGCTCGCTCCGGGGAGCTGCCTCTATCGCGGCCGGCGATGGAAAGGCGGAGGGGGCGGCACGAGTGGCAACAGTCGCAGCGGATCTGCTGCCGGGGCCGGCAGTGGTGCCTCCGGGACCGCGGGCAATGCGCGGAGCGACCCCAAGCTCTCGGACCGCCAGGGATCGACTGGTGAGCACGTCAACATCGGCATCACGGCCAGCGGGAGCTCGCTGGCCCTGGGCTTCATGTACATGAAGACCGGTAACCGGACCATCGCCGCACAACTCGCCGCCCCCGACACACTGAGCCTCTTGGACTATGTCCGCCCGGACCTCCTTCTGCTGCGGACGTTGGCCAAGAACCTGGTGCTCTGGGACGCCATCGAGCCCAATCGAACGTGGATCGAGGGGTCGCAGGTCCCCGCGCAGCTCCTCGCCGTCTATCGAATCCTCGCCCGCGGGCCCGAGGAGGCCGCGACCAACGACCGCGACGGGAGCCGCCTCCCAGAGCACGTCGACATCCGGTCCGTGTGCGAGGCCTACGCCAATATCATCACGGGTGCGTGTTTGAGCATCGGGCTCCGGTTCGCCGGCACGGGAAGTGACGCCGCCCGTGAGACGCTCCGGGGCTTTGTCCTGCACTTTCGGGAGATGCGATCGCGGTCGGCGTTGCTCGGTGGGGACGTGCTGGCCGCGGCCACCGAGCGGGTGACGATTGAGCGGTGCCTCGGGGTCTGCGCCCAGGCCCTCGCCCTCGTCGATGCCGGGAGCGGCCATGTCGAGACCCTCACGCTCTTGCGGTCTCTCAACCTCCGGCAGCGGGTCGACAGCGAGCTCACGTACGGCAATCATATGGCCCTGAGCATGGCCATCGGACTGCTCTTCCTCGGCGGGGGGCGGGCGACCGTCGCCCGGACCAACGAGGCCATCGCCGCGTTGGTGATCGCGCTCTTCCCGATGACGGCAGTCAACACGGCCGACAACAAGTACCACCTCCAGGCGTTCCGACATCTCTACGTGCTCGCCGTCGACACGAGTCGCCTCGTCGAGACGATCAACGTCCACACGGGAGCCCATTGCTCGGTACCCGTTCGGATCGAGCGGTCACTGGGACCCGGACGCGACAGGCAATGGGAGCGACTCGAGACGCCGTGTCTTGTCCCGGACCTCGCGACCATCGCACGGATCACCATTGACCAGCCCGATGAGTTCTACCCGGTGGACATCGACTTGACTGGGGTGCCGTCGCACCATCACACTACCGCCACAGCCAACGACCAGCGCGTTCGGCAGCTGATGGAGCACAACACAATCCTCCTCCAGCCACGTCAACGGGACCCGGACTCGGATCCGTCGAGTCTGCTCCAGGAGGTGACCACCAGGAGCCCGATGAGATCGTTGCGGACGTCGACTGCCGGGGGTTTCATGGATCTCTACAAGATCTACTTTGGTTCTCGTGATTGCCCCGCTCGACTGCATCACCGATATGATGATCCCATGGCATCAGACTCGCAAACTCGGGTCTACCCGGGCCCCGAGTGGTGGGCACCGCATCAGGGTCACCTCAATCGGCTCCTGGAGGCGACACCCGAAGCCACACACAAATGGGAACTGTCCAGTCGACTGAGCGCTCTACACGCGCTGGCCCAGATCCGCCACATCGGGATCTCGTTGTCCACTATCGATGGCCTCTGCAACCTCAAGCTCCTTGACGTCGCCGAGCGGGTGGCCAAGGACCGGATGAACTCGCTCCCACTTCGTGAGGATTTCATGGAATGGGTACGGGACCAGGCTGAAGAGGGGCTGCGACAGCGGTGGCAAGTTCACGTGGGTCTCCCACTGCCGTCACTCACAGCAGCCCGACAAGTGCTGCTGGAAAACGATTCCATGTCTGTCACAGACGGACCTTCGACTGCGTCCCTCGGCCACCTCGCGACATTTTACCTCTCGGCGTTGGCGCATTTTTTTGACGTTCCGAGCTCACTGTCATTGTATGCCCCCGACAATCTCAAGCGGCTTCGAGAAGCGCTTATCGAGGCCGGGGCGGATACTTGGGAGGGGTTTGACGTCTCCCGCTTTCTCCAGCAGCCGACCGAGGCTCTTTCAACCGAGGAGGAGACATTTTGGTTGCGATTGGTGTCATTCTTTTTATTTTCCGTTTAGTTGTAACAATGGACGTCGAGCCACGCTGAATTTGGTTTTTTGTGTGCTTCTTAAATATTGTGAGGGTAGTAATGTGTTTGTCGTGTCAATGTTCGGTCGAGTGATGTCGCGATGTGCAGACAGCACCTTCATATGTACATGGCCTTGGTGAGTTTTCTTGCAAGATCGTGATTGGATGGCTTGTTTGTTGGAATATCGCTCTAGGATCTTGATTAAACTGAAGTGGCTTGCGGCCTCGCGTCCGTTTTTATATGTGATTTGAATCGAAGCTTTGGCTGAGGACACCACGAGCTCAGCCAAGCTTTGCAAAAGTGATCTTCATCTTCCGGCGCTTTCGCGGAGATGCGACCACAGAAGCTGGCGCTCGCACACCTGGCTTCTCGACTTCGCGAATGGCTTTAATGGGCGTCGAAGTGGCCGAAGATGTGCCGTTCGACGTTGTCGACTTTGTCGTGACTGGTTTCTTATCGTCAGTCACACTGTTTTGACGCGGACGTTTGAGAGTATCCGCCGCTGGTGTTTCGGACGCACTTGTGACCGAAGGGCTACGCTCCTTCTTGTCGTCAACCTTGGTGTCAATGCTTGCGTCCGTTTCGTTGGCCGGATCGGGACTCTGGGGCTGGGAGTTACCAGCACCACCCACAGCAGACAAATCTTCGCTGAATTGATCTGTATCCTGGGAGAACGCAGTTTTCTGAGACTCGTCACTCGTATCGTTCCCGGTTGAAGGAGCAGTATTGGCGGTTTCGACTGCAGCCTCCTCCTCTTTCTTCTTCTTCATGAAGTCCCGGCGAAGGTTTCGAGCAACACTTCGGCCTCCCAAGTCCTCAAAGACTCCCTCCGGCAGATTCTTCCATATGGTTGGAGTGACCTTGACATCCATCGTCGGCGTTCTCTTGTTCCAGCGGTAAAGATCATTGTGGGTGAAGTAGTAGACGGAGTTGTCAATGCTCACTTCGCGCCCCATCAACTTTCGGCGGTCAATATCAAACGCGACAAAGTAGCAGACACCATACTTCTTCGGGGTCGAGCTGGAATCATCAGTTGCATCATGCGACTCGTCATCGACGTAGCTCAGCGGGAATTTCTTTGGGAAGGCACGAATCTTGCAGAGCTGGGGAATGAATGCAAGACTGTCGACAAGCTTACGAATTCGCGATTCGCAGAATCCACACCACGCTTGCTCCTCATCTTCTTTTGTGGTGTATACGTCAACGGCAAGATAGTGCTGTTGAACGGCAAAGAAATCGGAAGGCTCAAAGAGTGCATCCCAATCGTCACCTCCTTTACCAAGAACATCCTGCACAATATCCAACCCACGCTTGAACTCGTCCTTCATGACTGCCAGACTGTGCGTCGAGACATTAAACGACGAGTTCATCGATGGGTACGCTGGGGTCAGGATGGGCATGACATGGTATCGGTTGTTTCCGCTGTTGGCGTTCCAGACTTCGAGCCCGAGCTTGGCATCGTATGTCTTGCAGAGCTACAACAACACAAGTTCATGTCAGAGGTCGCGACGGTGGTATACAAAGAAAAGCAACGGGCATCAACACACCTGAATAGCGAGAGGCCACTTCCAGTTCGAGAGCACCATAAAGAAGCGCAGAAGCAACGTCGACGGTGCGGCGGTCGGGTACAGCTGATTGATGAAGCAGACGAGGATGCACCAGTTGACACCGCCAAGGTACCCCATCTTGTTCGAGTACAGCCCCCGGCGCTTGGCCCAGCGACGGACAATGCGGAGGACGCTGATAAAGCTCTCGCGGTTGGGCGTCAACTGTATCCACAATGGTTCCCCACACGACACGATACAGTGAGTCCCCTTGCACACAAATTTCTACCTACGCGACCATAAACCAATGCGCACATATGATTTTCGTACCTTGATCATGAGCTCCGTGACGCGCGGGCCGTTCAAGCTCTTCTCCGTGGCCGTATCGACGCCCGCGAGGATGTTATCGTCGAGGATGTTGAGGTTGTCGGGGATCGTGTTCCGGGGAAGGATGGCAATCTGCAGATCAATGTTGATCTCCTCATAGTCGAAGGTGATGATCGGCACGATCGCGCCCTCAATGGCCACGAGGTTGGAGACCTAGTCACGACAGTCGTCCCCTCAATGAGTCATTCATTTCATTCTTGTGTCGGCCACTGGCATCATGCGCAGACACACCTTGGGGTTCTTGAGGAAGATGTCCTTGAGCGTCGAGAAGAAGTCATCGCGGGTGACGTGGCGCGGGGCGACGCAGATCGTATCGATATCGGCGCCGGGCTCATTGACCCCAAGGCGGTACGAGCCCGAGACGAGGATCTGGCCGCCGGCGTCGGTGGCAATGTCCTCGGGGACGCCCTTGGCGAGGCAGACGTGGCGGACCCAGTCGCGGAAGGTCGCCCGGAGCTCGGCGAGGATGAGCGAGCGGCGGGTGATGTTCTCGGTGGTCTCGGTCGGGTAGTGGGCGTCCATGTACGTCTGGAGCTTGGCCGACTGCTCGAGGTCCTTGGGCTCCGGGGGCGTCGTGCGGATCGCCCGATACGCCTGCTCCAGCACGTGCGGCGCGACCGTGAACGTGGCGTTCTGCATGGGCGCTGGCTGGTTGCTGCCTGCGTGTGTGTTGCCGGGCCGTGCGTGATGTGTCTGTCGTTGGTTGTTGCCGATGTTGTCGCTGCGGCTCGCAAGTTTCCGCGGTTTCCCCGCTCAACTCGCACCTCTCACGCTCTCTATGGGGAGAGAGAGTGGTGTGTTGGCGGGTTTTGTCGCCAGGGTTGGTTTTCTTTTGCGGAGGAGTGATGGTCCGGGACAAAGGGTGGATGGATGGTATTGAAACTAGGGATGTCCTGGATCATGTTCTGGTCCTCAGGGAACGTGGGGATTGGTGGGAAAGGAGCCAAAAGAGACGAAGTGATTGGTCGAAAATGTGGATGCTGTCAAGCTGTTGATCCAAAAGGCAGAAATCGGATCATCGTGCCACGAGGGATCGTAGGGAGGTTGTGAACTTATGGATGTGTATTCCATCAAAGCCCCGGTAGTAGTCATCACCACCGTCGCAATGACGATCTCGGTCGTTGTTTGTTGCTTGGTTTGTCATCTCAAATGCCTAAAAAATCGCCAGCTTGACCTCCATCGCCTCGTGGACACGGAACGAGTGCTCGGGGTGTTCGTTGGGATCTGTGATGAATGAAAATAATTCACATTAGACATGCCTGAGGAAGGCGCTGGTGTGCACGTTGGCTCCCCCATTGGCTCACGCTCATTACCGTTGAGGAAATCCGAAAAGTCGATCTGCTCGTCATCGCCAGTGATCGTCTCGAGACCGGCGCGGGAGCTCGGGAGACCGGGGAGGCGCTGCAATGACGGAGTTGTGGAGAATTGAAAAGATGCACGTGAGCTTTTTTCGTGCCAGCACTGTACCAAGGAAATGCCTAAGCGACTCACCCCAAACTGTTCCATGACGGCCTTCTCCGTGCGCAACCGCATCGATGCGGCCTTGCCGTACACCTGCTCGACTGTGGCCATCTTCAACTCCCAGTGGTTGCGGCGGTGCTGCGGCGCCGCCAACACATCGTCACTAGTGAATCTCCCACAATCAAAGCGAAGGTTTGTATCATGATCACGCGCACCATGGTCTGAAGTTGCTGCACGGGGTGCACGGGTCGAACGTCTTCACTGGCGCTGTAAAAGCCATGGCGGAGGGCATCTGGCGGCGCGCGGACGAGCGGGAGGTTGTTCTGCAACCATTCCCATGGGAGGCGATTAGTGTATAGTTCCCAGCACGTTCCGTCCTTCCTCTCCCCATCGTCGATCGCCTTGGGGGACGCGTAATGGTGGCGCCCAAAGACAAGGGCAAGCGGAGCGCGTGGGCACGGACGACGACGGGCGAAGGAGACAGCAACCGGAGACGACCGATGCATCCGACGTACCATGTTGTTGACTCTCCAGGGATGCCTGCTCTTTGGGTTTTGGATCTGCTTTTCCTCCCTCGTTCAGTTACAAACATGTTACGTTGGACATCGTTAGGAACCGATGTGAATGTCGATTGGTGGCATTGGTGCCAAAAACCAAGTCGAAGCCGCCCCCCATGTCCCGTAAGTCGAGCTCGCGGGGCGAGGACTTTGGGCTCAAGACGTCCTCGGGGGTCAACTATCACCAAGTGTCGGATCGGCACATCCAGGATGAGCGCTTTGAGCGTCAACGGGCCATTCGCGAGGCCGCAGCGGTGGGTTTTGGTGGACACTTCCTGGAGCTCTGACGAACGGACTAACTGATGAGAGTCGTCGCAGGCAGCCGCAGCCGCACCAGCCGCACCAAAGTCCGGCACACAGTCGGCAACGATGGATGCGTTCATGCGGATGATGACCGGCAAGGAGGAGCGAACCATCGCCGATCGTATCGCCGACCCGAATCGACCGACGTGGGAGCAATACAAGAAGGAGAACGCCGACAAACTCGACCTGAATGACAAGGACGAGAAGGAGATGATCGCGTACCGCAAGAAACTCGATGCGGCCCGGGAAAAGGCCCTCTCCAAAAGTCGATCTGACTCCAGGAAAAAGAAGAAATCCAGGAAGCGCTCACATTCGTCGGAGGAGGACGACAGCGCCAGCGGCGCCGAGAGCGATGATTCCCAACGGCATCGTTCGTCGAGGAAGAAAAGGTCACGCCACAAGAAGAAGTAGGTCCTTGTCATGACGCTGATGGTTTTGCTCTGACTAACCAGCGATGGATATTGTGCCACTGAACTGCGCAGAAAAACCCACAAGCGCCGCCGCTCGTCCTCCGTGTCGTCCTCATCTGCATCGGAGCCGGAGCCACCGGTCAGCGCGCACTCGTCCGACGACGGTGGCACAGGCGACTCTGATGGGGGCCGCCGTCGTCGCCATCGCCGCAAGCACAGTCGCAAGTCCTCCAAGAAGCACAAGAAGGAGAAGAAACGGACCCGGGAGCGATCGTCGTCGCCAGTGCGCCTCTCGTCCTTCTTCCAGGGCGGCTCAGAGGAGGAGTAGGGAGTAGAGCTTTATATGGATGGGACCGCCAAATTACTGAAGTAGAATATATGCCAAATATGCGCCTACTCATCCTGTCCTTAGGACAAATAGGAATCGCAATCTGTGCTCAAAATGTGGGTACTCAAAATTTATGTACAATGCCCACCTGTTTCTCAATGTTCAATTTTGAGTAACGGTTGAGCGCTGTATTCGGAGCATCATCTCACCCAATTGACGGTCGATGAGGCAAGTTGCCAGCGCAGCAATGACGGCAAGCGCCGACAACGGTGGGCACTGATCCCCCGTCACGAGATGCTGTCGACTGGGGCCTGAGGCCCGTGGCTCGTGACGTGGGGGCTCGTGCCGTTGTGCGCATTCTAAGAGCCCCAGTGGTGGACGCCAACGCGCCAACCCCCCGGCGCTTGTACGCTCAGAGCCCACAGCATCCGTCAACTGGGGAGGCAATGCCGCGACCATTGTTCCCGACGCCAGTCACCGACGGCGATGGCCACGTCAGGGGCAGCTGAGGCGTTTCGAGATTGCGATTGCGATTGCGATTGCGTGATGAGGATGAGGGCGACGCGTCCGTGGTCGGTGCTGAGATCAGTGTGTTGCCCGACGATCAATTGAATGTGTTGCCGAACCATGCAGATGTGCGAACCAAACGCTCGCTGGCATTCCCTGGCTGGGTCATTGTCGGATCTTCCGTCGATTGCTCGAGTCCTCGATCGCGTTCTCAACCTTTGCTGTTCTTCATTTCATTGCCCAGACAGTGGCCGAGCGCGATCCACTCGAAGCAAAATGACGAAGAGTCTCGTCATGAGCCTTGTCATCTTGGTTGTGCCCCTGCTATCCAGTGCTCAAGGCCAAGATCAAGCCTCTTTCGCTGCACGCAACAGCAGCGCAATCGTCTTCGATACCCACCGACGTCTCCCTGGGACTGCCCGAGGTGGCGTCGGTGCCAAGCG